>CM042148.1:3170106-3172606 GCA_023376005.1 Doryteuthis pealeii
AGGTTTTGTCTGAGAACTTAAAGGTGATGCCAAGGAAATTTCCTAATTTAAGATTAGAGGGATTCAGATTTTAGATCAGAGGTACTTGAAAGCCCCAATGATATTCTTTTGGATTTTGGATCATTAATACGTGAGTTAAATATGATCATGTCGTTTCTGTATATGCCTACATGTTTAGGATGTACTATTCTACTATTCTAATAAGGGTGTATTATATATATATATATATATATATATATATATATATATATATATACGGTTGTTTCTTGGTGATTTCTACGTAGTGTTTTGAGAAGATTATACTATTTGTTAAATGCCTTTAGAGATAGCCTTTATTGGCTCTAGCCTATATTACTCTGTATATAATTCCCCAATTATAAGCCCAATACATACTTCTACAACTGCGAAACAGACAAGATCATGAGCCAGGGATATCAACGGAAGCCTATATTTTATTCTTGTTTCAGATGTGTGCTCCTCCTAGCTATCATAGAAGTGGCCATTTGAATGAGTAACGATAGGAAAATGAAGGATAAGTCTATTCAAAATAATGAATATTTCGGAATAGGCTCTATATGAATTATAGAAAGAGATAAACATGTGTTCTGTTCTTAACAGGCGAAGATAACAGGTTTTTGAGAGGATTATTATTGACGATGACAAATACATTTAAGAGAAACAATACCATGAATCTAATTTAATTCATGCATCGAAAATAATCTAGTAAGGAAAACAGCAATTAGAAGCGTATTTTAAATGAATAATCTCTTTTTTGTTTCCGCGTCCAATCAAAAGTATTATAGCTCGGGAAAATGGATTTCTCATGAACATATGGATGTTGCATTGCAGGATCTCAGTGAATGTTGTTGCAAACAAAGTCGAGATGAAAAAATGATGACGAGATCATGTCAGAAAAAGAAAAGAGTCAGACGCATAATCACAGAAAAAGATTCTGACTGGGCAGAACATGTCGACGATTAAGCGTCATTCGATCCGGTTTATTGTAGAAGTAAACGGGTCAATGATGACTGACCAGCGTACTAAGCAGTGTGCGGTGACAAGAGGTTTAATGTTTTAGGTTTAAAGGTGGCTGGTTATTACTGGTGCGTATTGCTAAGGTTTACCTTAACCACATCTCATTTGGTGATCGCGCTGAAAGGAATTCACGGAAAGAAAAGGAAGAGACAAAGGGAAAAGGAAGTTTTAGGATTTAGGCTTTATTTATGGGTCATAGCCACCACGAGGGGCATTGCTACAAAATTTATGTGGTTCCTCGCTGTCTCATTGTAGATGATAATTAACTGATAAACCTTTTAAAAAAATCTCTCGCGTAGGACCGTTTCTAGCACACACTGCATGTGTTTCAGTGATTGACGCCATGCTGTCGATCATACTGCTGGATTTCAGTGGTTTTGGAAGGTTACTATTAAGTTACCTTGATAGGGATTATCAGACAACGTTTAAATGCTTGTTCTCTTGTTAAGTTTACGGCAATACTTTGCAGAAAGTAGGGTTACTTGCAACGAAAAGTAACTTTGTAGAGAACATCTAACAAAATATGTATATTCGTAAATCTATATCACCTCTCTGACTATGAACCTACCAAGGAGTGTAAAGTGTGCGTGACTGGAAATTTATTTATATACGAAACAAAGAGATGGGAACACAGGATGAGAAAAAAGAAAGACAGAAAGAAAGGTAGTAGCTCTTTCTTCCAATTATAAACATTATGGTCGATTCCACCTTAGCGCTAGTAATTAAAAATCTATAAGATAAACTTGATAATGAGTATCTTTTAGGTGTGTGTATGTGTATGTATGTGTGTGTGTGTGTGTGTGTGTGTGTGTGTGTGTGTGTGTGTGTTGCATAATATAAAGCATAATCTATCATACTGGAGTTTAAGATTTTACCTCTGTTCAGCATAATTATTTTAAAGTAAAATAAAATTACATGGAAATAGAAATTGAAAACCTGAGACACTTTAAACAAGTGTTAGTGAGGGATCTGTGTATAATCAATAAAGGAACAAATGAACATTAATAATATACCTGGTAGACCCAGCCCATATATAATACAAATAATACACTTTTCAGAATTGCAGATCTCCAAAATGGAATAAAGAATACACACAATCACTATTTTCCTTAATCTGATGTCTTGGTTAACGAAACCGATTATACAGCCGACTACTACTACTACTACTACTACTACTACTACGACTACTACTACTACTACTACTACTACTAATAATAATAATAATAAAATTATACGGGCCTAAGAAATGGCATCGTGATGAAAATCTATAAGACTTTTCTCCCAGGGGATAACATAGACATACTCTATGTGACAAGAAAAGAAGGAGGAAGATTATTCATCAGGATTGCATTAGCGAATGCAACAAACTGGTACAAAACGACTAGGTTTGACCAAGTATTAAAGGTGATTCACTGAGGATTGTGAAAAATATTAAAATTTGATCAGATTGGAAAATAATGCTAGG
>CM042148.1:3175106-3187606 GCA_023376005.1 Doryteuthis pealeii
ATTTTGAAGTAGTCGGATGACAATAAATTAATTACACCGTCTCGTTTTGATGAGTAAGCACGTAAGGATATTCTTGTTATAACACTAACAGCAATCTGCATAATGCACTAGAATAGATGGCATTAAATTCAAGAACAAAGAAAGAGAGAGAAACGTATGTAAAAGGAAGGATATACCAATGTTTATCTATTATTTTCTCATTTTTTTCATTTTTCCTTCTCTGCCTATCTCCTTTGTTTCAATTAATGCCGTTAAAAATATGCTGTAAAAGATCCTCTTCATCAGGTCGAGCTGGGAGCAAAGAAAACAGTGATGAGTAGGACTATTACCTTTCTAATGATCGTCTATATCTATCGTCTGTGCAAGTATGAATCCTTGGCAGTATTTATAATCTTTTTGATATTTATAATGTATGCACACACACACACACACACACATACACACACACACACACACACACACATATATATATATATATATATATATATATATATATATATATATATATATATATTTAGTAAAAGTACCCGGTCCATGACTGGACGAAAACATTTTTAGGAACACCAGGGGGTCTTCCTAAAAATAACATTTTTTTAAAATCACTAAACATTTATGTATTACAGTGATTATTTTAGGGAATTCTTTTTTTTAAACATTGAACATATTTTTAAATGTAATCCTGAATTATTGAGTTCTTTGAAACAATATTATATCATGATATTGACATTTTTTTTAGTAGAATTCAGAATTCATATTTTTTTACTAAAAAAAAATCCTGTTTAGAAACTTATGAATATCTTCCGATATAATTATTCAGACTATTATCTTCATAGAAAAAAATCGTTTTTTATCCGTTTATTTTTTCAGATTCATAAAATATAATAGTGGGGGAGACCTCGTAAAAACATTTCCCTAACATATTCTAAGAAAAAAACGTATTTCAAACATATTTTCATTTTTCATAGAATTTGTTAAAAAAGCCGGTATCTTAACTTGTTTTTGGTTACTTTAAATTTCAGTTGATTTAACGGTACGAAAATGTAAACCTTGTTTTCGTTCATAATTTTCATTATTTTTGTCAGTTGAATTTTAAAAAATCATCAGGAGTTTTGAAAAAAATAGTTTCTTCTTTTGAATGGTCCAAAAACTTTGAAGATAATAATAACCTTTATTCAAGTTTATTATGTACACCAATGCTCAGCAAGTGTTAAGTTGTAAATAGAATATTTCATACGTAATAAAATTTTAAATTTTTAATTGCTTGATGAGTTAGAAATACATTGTAATTTCTTTCTTTCAATTTTTTTGTATATGACAACAATTCAAATCAAGTGCTTAAAGATTAAAAGACGCTGAGAATCGAGAATTTAAATTCTTCGTAATGCAATATCTATTTTTGTTTAAACTCAAAATAGTATTTCAAAAACATATTGTTTTAAAACGTTTTCATTAGTTCTCTAAAAAATTAAGACTTTTGTTAACATTAGTATTAATTACAAAACAACTCGGTTTGTCATTTTTATTTACATTTAATATATATATATATATATATATATATATATATATATATATATATATATAGCTAAATTACCCAGTCCCTGACCGGACTAAAACAAATAGGAACACCAGAGAGTGTTTTCAGACATATTTACATCCAAGGGTAAATAGTTATTGAAATTTTTATGAAATTCGGACCATTAATTGATTTTTCATAGAATTTTTAAAAAAATTCTTGTCGTAACTTGTTTTTGGCTACGTTAAATTTTAGTTCATTATTTTCATAATTTTCATTATTTCCGTAAGCTTTAATTCTTTTTAATCATCAGGAGTTTGTTTAATGTTTCTTTTTTCGAATGGCAAATGTTTTTTCAACATAAAATTAATTTTTATGAATGTTTCATTGAGTTGAATATAGGGGGGGGGGTATAAACAACAACAAAAAACAAAAAACAAATAAATTACTATACATTTAATGATGTTGAAAAATATTTTTTGATACTAAGTTTAATTGGAATTAAACATTGCAATACTAAAACAAACAACTGTCTCAATGATATATTCAATAATTAATTTCAATGGTTAATTAAATATGTAGTAATTTGTTTTTTTTGTTGCTTATTTTGTTAAGCAATACATAATTAAAAACAACCGTAATCCCCTAAAACCGTAACCCAATTCGCAAAATGTTAATTCATAGACTGTAGTTAAACTGTCATTAGGTACCACCAAAAAAACTTTCCGTTTTGATTTTCCGACCTAAATCAGAAGTCAGCCCTCTTTATTTATACTATAATTAGTAAACTATAAACATAAAAATGTTACGCCCCCAACATAAGGAAGGGGTCAAAATTAAGTGGCCTGAAAAAATGAGAAAGTTTTGAAATAGAATAAGTAATGTATTATAAAGATCGTTTATTGACGAATAAATACTGAAAAAATAGTTAAAATCTGATAATTCCCTGATTTTTGGTAAATTATTTAAAACGCATTTTAGACCCAATTTGGGTCTACCTATGTTATGTTAACTGTTACTAAAAAAACTTTCGACAACTATATGTATGTATTTATTTAAATATTTCTTTATCATTATTTTACTGTTTGACAAAAAAGAATTACGTAAATAACTTACACAAACACTATTTACTTATTTAAAATAAGTAAACATAATAAGTAAATAAGTGTTTGTGCGAATTTCGTAATTTTAAAGATAATATTAACATTTATTCAAGTTTCATTGTGTTAAATATCCCCCCTTTTAAGCGCTAATAATTTACGATTTTTGTTTGTTTGTTTACAACATTGAGAATAATATTCCAACTTTTTCGTAAAATTGTAAATTCAGTTTTTAATTGCTTGTTTGAGTTAGAAATAAAATGTAATATTGTAATTTATTAATTTATTTGAGCAACAAAAATAACAAAGATTAAAATTGGATATATTTTATTCTAAGAAATCTGAAAGTATTCATAAAAATATTGATAAAAACGTTTTCATTTTTTTTATTTACATTTATACAACCCTATACTGGTGACTGATTTTTATTGACATTTACAATCTTATTTTTAAAAAATGTAACCGTAAACTTTGGACAAAGATTTGATTTTACTTTAAAAGTTAGTCTCAAAAACACACGAAGTATGATTTTACTTCGTATAATCGGCTCTCCAAAGCAAAATATTTTAAAATATTTAGAAAGATTATAATATAAATATTTCAAAGATTTGGACAAAAAAAAAACGAATTTTATTTTACGTTAAAATTTAGTCATGATTGTAAGTTGATATTTTTCTTTTCTTTCTTTCTTTCTTTCTTTCTTCTTTTTCTTCGTCACACAAGCTTCTGCAAACGCATGCAACAACGCGAATAGATGCCGCAGGATGGGACAGGGTAGGGGCGTGCGTGCTGATTGTATCTGGAATATCAGCAGCAGCTATACGATTTCTTTCTAAAAATTGTTTGATCTTTGTTTCATGAATTAATTATATCCCTCAACCAGTAAAAATCCACAACCAAATTTGATGTGTTTCTTAGTTAGAACGATATCAATGTGTATGCAAGATTTTGAATCTGAGTGACCTCCCGTTTTGGAGTTATACGTCGACACGTACATACCAAAATCTCTCTTTTATATATATACTAGCAAAAGTGCCCGGTCCATGACCGTACTAAAATGATTTTAGGACACCAGTAAGTGAGAGATAAAGGGAGAAGACAGGAGTAAGAGAGTAGATGAGAGGAAAATAATTTAGACAAAATTCTTATGAATAAAAAAACTCGCATAATAGTAGCTGGACAGTTAATTTGATCCTCGATGGTTGCCTACTACTTACGACTTCGTTTGTCATGCTACCCGTGTAAATCAAATACCTACTTTTGAGACATTATATATATATATATATATATATATATATAATATATATATATATATATATATCTCTGAGTACAATGAGTTTTGAGAAGGTGAAAAGTCAGCTAATCCAACAGAAATAGAGTTTATATAAAATGGTATACGTACATAGTACAGATGGTTTGCGTAATTTGCATACTACTTTGAACAATCACGGTTTAATAAATGATTATTGGGTGTAATTGACTTCTAATATCATTGTTTTATTCTGAAACGTATTAAAAGCAATCCTATATCGAAATCAATTCAAAATTTAAATTAAATTTCAAAATTCAATTCAAATAATTGTAATCTTTTTATATCCGGTCTTATACAGTTTCATTAGTTTATTCTAATCTATAAAAGAATGTCGTAGTACTTCCGTTTCGTCTTATAACTCATAAAAGACACGTTATTCAGCATTGAAATTTTAAATAATTAAAATTGGTTTCGATTTAAAATTATACATAGGATTGTTATTAATACGTTTCAGAATAAAACAATTATATTAGGAGTAAATTACATCTAATAATCATTTATTAAACCGTGATTGTTCAAAGTAGTATGCAAATTACGTAAACCATCTGTACTATGTACGTAAAACCATTTTATATAAAATCTATTTCTGTTGGATAAGCTGACTCTTTCCCTTGGGGTTAAATTAATAGCGTCGATCCCAGAGGGCCCTCGCTCCAGGCAATGCATGCCCCTTTGGGGACAGGGCTGGGTTTATTGCCCAGCGCCTGAGGCGCCACCCTTTAGGGGGAATGCCGATGGGATCGACGCAATTTTTGTTCTCTCCCACCCATTAGCTTCGGCTTGTGGGTGGGCCCACGTTAAAACGGAGCCTTGTGCCCAGTCCATACAGGTGGGGTATGAGACAAATAAACCCTTCTCAAAATCATTGCACACGCACATGCACAGAGAGAGAGAGAGAGAGAGAGAGAGAGAGAGAGGAGAGAGAGAGAGAGAGAGAGAGAGAGAGAGAGAGAGAGAGAGAGAGAAGAGAGTTTTTTTAATAATTCAATAGGCGATCGAATATTGTATACTTTACTATAATAATCATAGTAAAGTATACTATATTCATAATTTGATAATAATTTGAGTTTTCAGGTATTTCCGGGAAACGTATTAGGTAATCTAATGGTATTATCTCTTGCGCACTATTCAACATTAGTATCATGATTTTATTTGTATTTCTAATATTAAAATAGATAAATTAACGCGATTATGAAAATAGAAAAAGGTTTTGTTTACATTTGAAAAACGACGGAAATTTATAAAACAAATTTGAATTGTCGTTAAATGTTTTCGTTTGATTTATTATTTAATTCGCTGTAAAAAAAATCAATGTAAGAAAAGACATATTACATATTTAGAAAGATTTTTTTCTAACTAAATAAATATTTTTAAGATAGAATCAGAAATATACGATAAATAAGATGTGATCTTATGTTATAGTTTTAGTAGGAAAAAACTATACTACGAATTCTAGCCTGACTGAAGCAAAATATAATTTTTTTTAATTCAGTTTTTGTAATTGCTAATTCGCATATTAATTCAAATTTATTCGCTGATTAAAAATGTATATATTTTATTCTAAGAAATACGAAAGTATTTGTAAAATATTGATCAAAAAGTTTTCATTTTTCTTTTTACAACAACGCATTAGAAATAGAGCGTACATACGCACGGGCAGCAGGGGGGGGGGGTCTGTTTTTTTCTGGGTCACCCAGAAAACAAAAACACAAATTATTTATTTATTTTTTCATTAAACTAACCGTAGACCCCAACCCAACCCTAAACCCTAACCCTAAACCCCCAAGTTAAAATTAACAGTTTTATTACAAAATGTATGGGTTCTGTTTTTTCTGTATCACCGTAATTTTCAGCAGGGTAGGGTTTGTGTGCTGATTATAGCTGGAATATCAGCAGTAGCAGCTATTTTATAGATTTCGAAAAATCGTTTGATTTTGGTTTAATCAATTAATTATATCCCTTAATCAGTAAAAATCAATAACCAAATTTGGAGTGTTTCTTAGATAGAACGATATCAATGTGTATGCAAGATTTTAAATCCGAATGACCTACCGTTTTGGAGTTATACGTCGACACGTATATACAAAATCTCTCCTTTATATATATATATATATATATATATATATATATATATATATATATATATATATATATATACTTGTGAATATTTTAAAATATTTTTATTTTCATTTTTTTTTCTTTTAAATGTAACCGTAAACTTGTGTTTTGAAACAATTTTAATTTTTCTACAATTTTTGGTGCATGACAACAATTCAAATTAAGAATATGGCCAAAGATTTGATTTTAAGTTAAAAGTCTGAAAAAAAAATCAAACTCCGTATAATCGGCTCTTCAATGCAAAATATTTTTAACACGCTGTAAAAATAATTCAATGTATAAAAACTCATACAAATTACATATTTACAGAGATTATTTTCTTTTCTTTCTAACCAAATATATATTTTAAAGATTGGACAAAAAAGAATTTGATTTTACGCTAAAATTTAGTCATAGCTGTAGCATATATTTTGCATGACTGGTAGCCAACAGGCAGCTGATATTCTTTCTTTCTTTCTTTCTTTCTTTCTTTCTTTCTTTCTTTCTTTCTTCTTCTTCGGATAGCTGAAATAGGCAGCAGCCAAGTTTCTACTGATGCACCCCGCAGCTGGAGCAGATTACGATATTTTCCGAAAATTGTTTAATTTTTGTTTAATTAATTAATTATATCCTTTAATCAGTAAAAATCATACCCGAATTTTGTATGCTTCTTAGTTAGAAGGATTTAATATCCTTCTAACTAAGAAGCACAACAGATTTCGAATCTGAGTGACGTCTCTTTTCGGAGTTATCGGTCGACACGTACATACCAAACTTTCTTTATATATATATATATATATATATATATATATATATATATATATATATATATATATATATATATGAAAGTAAACAAACAGCTTATAGTCTGTTTGAATTTAAATCAAAATGCATTTTTAATCCTTAAGTTATTTTCATTTCATTTTGTCATTTCAGCGGACCATATAGTGAAAATAAATGAAAACGAAGCGATAAAGAAGTAAATGGATTTTACCAGAGAACTGAATAAACTGTTGCATGTGGACATTATTGTTATACACAGGACACTCCATTTTAAGGGTCGTCTCACTTCTCTACAGGGAATCCAGTCCGCAATTCTAAGCCCCAATAACAGTGTGGCGGGAAAAGGAGACATATTGAGTAATGGAAACTGTGAAAGTTAATGACCTTTTCTAAAGTTAGAAACAATTAGCTTTTAACACTAGGGTGCCTGCTAGAGAACAATGGCTTATAAAGCCATCTCACTTTAGTAGAGTTCGAAATCAACTGATTGCCTCTATACTCTGTCTGATTTTACGCACGCAGATCATTCAACCACTATATATATATATATATATATATATATATATATATATATGTGTGTGTGTGTGTGTGTGTGTCTGTGTGTGTGTCTGTGTGTATAAAAAGGATATGAAAACACACAATGTTGTTAAAATGAATATATTTTATATCATTTTCATTGCTAATATTGACAATATTTCGATTTATAAAAAATCATCATCAGAGCATGATGATAATTAATTTATATCTAAAAACGGACCTAATCATCATTAAGCTTTATTGATGATTTTTTATGAATCGAAATATTGTGAATATTAGCAATGAAAATGATATAAAAATATATTGATTTTAACAACACGATGTGTGTTCATATCCTTTTTATCTACACATATACCGTCGGATTCATTTCCTTACTCTTAACTCATATATATATATATATATATATATATATATATATATATATATATTCATTTCCTTACTCTTAACGCACACACTCACACACACACACACACACACACACATATATATATATATATATATATATTATGAATATGAGAGAGAGAGAGAGAGAGAGAGTAATAACTAGCTTTGTGTCATTTGAGCATGCGTCAAATTCAATTTTACGCAGTTTTATGCACTAAATTCCAGTCCAACGTTACGTCTGACGTTACGTTACTCAGCGATGGAACCTACGTCATAATGAAAGGTCTTGAAATAAATAAATATTTACTTACAAATATATTTCAAGCATCATCATCATCAAGTCACGCAATTTGCACGGATATCCATGAAGATCTCTCGCCAACCTTCCCTATCATTCATCGACTCTAAGAGCTTCTCTGCGCAGCAGTCAGAATCCCTACATAGTTGGTCAATGTAGGTCCTGGCTGGGCGGCCCACATTAATACTAAAAAAATGCTGAAAATAATTTGAAATACAATAAAAACTCATAAAAAATGGAAAAATAATAGAAGAGAATATTGACATCGAAAAATTGTAAACAAATGTACACCATTATGTATTTCCAGCTTCTATTAATTCTACGTGTGTTTCTTTACAAATGAAGACTGAAATAGATATTTTCGTCTTCGTTTGTGAAGAATGCCAAATAGGATTAATCTATGGTGGAAATAAATAATGATGTACAAATCTTTAATGTCTTGATGAGAGTTATATTTTTCCGCGTGTTTAAGCTAATTGTAATAATATTTTCCTCAAACCTAACTCATTTTTAAGTGTATCGTATATATATATTTCCAAACCCCTCCACACGAGCAGGATGCGACACAAGGTTAATTTCTTAAGCGGAGTTTAACAGGTTTGAATTCAGAGTTGTTCTTCTCCTAGAATGGTTACCTAGCCATGGTTAAAGAGTTCAGTCTGCCCTGCTATTTACACATAGCTGCATGGAGAATTGGATTCCTACCTTTCCCAAGGGTATTATCGCCTTGTGAAATGCCAACATCTTCCTCCAGGAATTGAACTCGCGTTGACGAGTCCATTTCCTACGACTCTAACCATTAGATTACGCGCCTCCGTAAGTGCATCATATAAGGTATGTATTAATTTTAATAACTGTTCATTTTTTTAAAAATATGACTAAAATGCGCTTTATTTTCTTTAATGTTTGCCGATAGTTATCTTCTATTATTTCACGAATTATTTACGCTTGTTTTACGTTTTCATTTAAGCCATTTTTAAGATATTGCGTTCGGTTTACAACAAAAGCCGAGTTACTTCCCTTAATTGCTACCAATTAATCTTGTGGAGCGTATCATGACTATATATATATATATATATAATACTCGTCATAAGCATCTAAGTAATGAGATTGAAAAACTGAATACACAATACTATTTGTAAAAGCAGTTAAACGAGATATCGAATTTGCTTCTCTCTGCTCAAAATCATAACTGCAGCCTACAATCTTACGCAATAAGAAACAGATGTTGCGTCATTCAAATATTTATTACCAGAACATTTTATGTTCGTTATGAGCGTTAACGTATAGAAAATAATTACACAAGAAGAGTACATAACTAAATATTTGTCTTGTTAGGTTAACAGCTAGATTAGGCTCTTGAGTTATGTTCCTTGTTTTAACCCACAGAAAGAAGAAATTAGAAACAATACATGTTCTGTGCAGATACTTACGAGCTACACACACACACACACACACACACACACACACACACACACACATACACACACTCACACATACACGCCCATGCACACAGGCAGAGGTGCACATCCGCTGGAATATAGAACACCGCACTGTAACAGTTTAAAAGTCATAAGTATTTAAATAATTACGTTACATTTTAATGGTCTTGAACATAAAACAGCTGTAATAAAAATTGATAAAACGAAGAAAATAAATCGTTATTATTATTATTTCACTCAAACGCTCAAACCGGCGTTTGCTAACAATCTTTCACAGCAACTGTCCTCTTATCTGTTGGACTCTTCTGAGTATCCAAACCGATTTTAATAATGTCGTGGCTTGAACCGTCTCAATTTTTCTCTGATTCCCAATTTCACCAGTTTCTTTTAACAAGCTCGTGTTGACAGATCCTAGTGCGCTAACTATAATCGACATCACACCACTTTCCTGTTAGTCTGCCTTTTCAGCTCTCTGATTAGACCCAAAGAGTCCTCGTTATTATTATTATTATTATTATTATTATTATTATTATTATTATTATTATTATTATTATTATTATTCCTTGCGATTTTTCACACCAATCTTAACAGGTCTTTCACAGAAAACTGAGGGACTGCTCGTCTCTTTAAGTCTCCCGGATTTTTTGCAGGTCTGAATTGTGTAGATTATTCCTCTAATCACCAGTTTACCATTCTCTTACATACATACATACATACATATATATATATATATATATATATATATATATATATATATATATATATAGATAGATAGATAGATAGATAGATTAGATAGGTAAATCCTCCAGAAAAACGTAAAATGTCACCAAACCCTTTCAATTTTTCTGTAGGCTATGATATTATTAGACGATCCATAAAATTTAAGCTTCCAAATCCAAAAATTGGCGGAGTTATATCGATTTTTAGCTCTGAAATTTGGTGGGGTTGGCGAAAAATTGCGACTTCTGTAATCTATTTTTGTCTGTAAAATGAGTTCTAGAACATCCTTACTACTAAATGTTGGCTTATAAAAATTTTTGACCATAAAATGCAAAAATGCTATCAGAAAAGTTAACCTATTTTAAGTTATTGATGATTTCTGATTTTTTCTATCAAGATCAATATCCCGATGTGGCACTGACACTTTGTTTCTATTCTTATTTCACATATATTAGACATTATTTGTACCAAAAAGATAAATTTATATTTGCTCAGAACTGAAGCTACAACATCAGTTACAAATTTTCAAATCAGAAATCATTAATAACTTAAAATTTGTTAAATTTAAGACTTTTTTTACTGCAGTTTTGGAATAATTGGGCAAAAATGCTCTTAAAAATCTATTTTTAGGAGTAGGGAAGCTCCAGAACTCATTTTACAAAGAAAAGTAGATAACAAAAAGTCGCCATTTTTCGCGATACCCCACCCAAATTTGGAGAGTTAAGTCGATATTTTAATTGAAAAGTTGGGAATTAGGAGTTCAAATTTTGGAATTGGCTAACTTTAAGATAGTCCACACATGTACAAAACTTCAGAAAAATTGAAGTGTAAAATTTTAACAATTTTTTTGCAAAATGTTGTACCTTTTTGATACAAATAATGTAAAATATATGTGAAATAATAATTTAAAAAATTGTTGTCATAGACGCAATGCCACATCAGGATATTGATCTTGCTATAAAAAAAACAGAAATCAGCAATAACTTAAAATTAAGACATTTTTGATAGCATTTTCGGATTCCTTAGGCAAAAATGCTTTTATAAACCAATTTTGGGGAGTAAGGTAAGCCCTAGAACTCATTTTACAGACAAAAATAGGTTACAAAAAGTCGCCATGTTTCTCGAGCCCCTCAAATTTGGAGAGCTAAAAATCGACATAACTCCGCCAATTTTTGGAATTGGAAGCTCAACTTTTTTTACAATTGGCTAACTTTAACATAATCCATACTTATTATTGCTGTAAAGATGGAATGTTCATTATCGGATATAATGTGTAGATCTAATTCAATTTATCTTGGCCACTATCAGTTTCTTACCCATACGATCACATACTTCATCTGATATATATATATATATTATATATATATATATATATATATATATTAATATTATGTGTGTGTGTGTGTGTGTGTGTGTGTGTGTGTGTGTGTGTCATCCATAGACATCGTAATTCGACGTTTCTTGTTTTTTTCATACACAGCAACTACCTATGACCAGGAGCGAAATCCGACTGACTTTTGATCAACTCGAACCTTTAACCCCTCTGTCATTTGACAGCTACCGCTTTAAGGAACGGTGTTTAAACTATTTTAATATATACATTTGTTTTACGATCACCAGAGAGATCTACTCTGTAAACAACAGACGATCCTTTTGCTGGCAGTAAAAGTTAATTTAAGTCGTCCCTAGAGCTCTCTCTTTCTCTCTCTCTCTCTCTCTCTCTCTCTCTCTCTATATATATATATATATATTATATATATATATATATATATATATATATATATAAAGGAGAAATTTTGGTATGTACGTGTCGACGTATAACTCCAAAACGGGAGGTCACTCAATATAAAATCTTGCATACACATTGATATTGTTCTAACTAAGAAACACTTTAAATGAGGTTATTGATTTTTACTGATTAAGGGATATAATTAATTAATTAAACCAAAATCAAACGATTTTTTAAATCTATAAAATAGCTGCTACTGCTGATATTCCAGCTACAGTCAAGCACGCAAACCCTACCCTGCTGAAAATTACGGTGACCCAGAAAAAACAGAACTCATAAATTTTGTAATGAAACTGTTAATTCTAACTTGAGGTTTAGGGTTAGGGTTTAGGGTTGGGTTGCGGTCTTGGGTTAGTTCAATGAGAAAATAAATAAACAATTTGTGTTCTGTTTTTCTGGGTTACTCTGTATGCAGAGTGACCCAGAAAAAAAACAGAACCCACAAATTTTGTAATAAAACTGTTAATTTTAACTAGGGGTTTTAGGGGTTTGGGTTAGGGGTGGTGTTTAGGCTTAGTTTAATGG
>CM042148.1:3197606-3292606 GCA_023376005.1 Doryteuthis pealeii
TCTATCTCTCTCACGCACATACACACATGCACAACCATCCCCCACATATATATGTATATATATGTAGTTGTAATTCACTAAGCGTAAATAAGGTTGACACTAGGTAGATGTATAAGTCCATGAGGAGAACAGAATATTTCTCAAGAAAAATCACTATGCAACCAGGATATATATATATATATATATATATATATATATATATATGAGAGTGAGTAAATAAACACAGTGTTTATTTGATATGGCTTTTAGCTGACAATTTTTGGAGGATATGTGCTTAATTGAAGTCATACCTAATTTTTGAAAATTAATTAGTTAATAATTAATGAATTTAGGCGGGCATATATGTTCAAATGTAAGGCTTAACAAATCGAGAAAATTTCAATCCCTGAATGTACATTAGGTCTCATCAGCAAGGTTATAGACATGGGAGACTGCCCCGTATGTGTCTCGAAACCTCGACTGCCAAGCTGACAGGCGGAGATTCTAACCACTACACCAGCTGGCCAATCACAGTTCTTCGACTGTTTTGAACTTATTTATATTCCACTTTTTATTGACTTGGAGTGGTTAGAATCTCCGCCTGTCAGTATTCATTCTGTTGTATTCATTTCTTAATTATAATTTCTTTATTGTTATCAATTTAATTCTAATTATAAATAATAGCTAGTAAAAACAGTTAAAATTTAATTATAGTTATATTTTGGGGGTTTAATATTACTAATTCATAGTTTATATTATTCGTTTTTGTATTTATCCTATTTAAAATGAATAACTATATATATATATTATATATATAAAGAATTATATAGTTAAATTTAGTAATGTAATTCTAACAATATTTTAGTGACCGACCTAACCTATGTCTACAATTGCAGATCAATTCAAATCTATTATTTAAAACATTTCAGGAAACCTAATTATACTTAATTTTTCTTGCAGACAAATGTAGCATGGATCATTCAGAGATCTGCACACATTTAACTTTCTTAGGATGTCCCATTCAATAATTGGTGTCATACCTCTATCCTTCAAATCCCAAACATATCTCGATAAAGTTGTTGCGTTTCTAAGCTTAATATTTGTAAATGAATGTCTATGGTTTGAAAATCTATTTTTGAATTCCGACTTTGTGCATCCCACATAAAATTTAGTTATATTTGGCTTTTGGGTAGATGTTACTGAGGCCTGGTAAATAACGCTTTTAGTCAAGCATCTTCCCTTCGTGGGGCACATTATATATATATATATATATATATATATATATATATATATATATATATATATATATATATATATATATATATATATATATATATATACTGGTGAGAGTGGGAGAGAGATAGGACAGAAAAATACCATATTATCATTGAAATAATTTTTCTGTTTGTAACCGAAATGACATCACGAATCCCTTATTTAATTTCATCACATTCTCAATGATTTTTAAAAACCTAAATTGTTAGTAAAATTATTTAATAATATTAATACTATTAGTTATCTCTACATACTTATAATAAGCAAAGGCAGGCAACATGTACGCCTCTCGCTTCGTAAGTCGCGTTCCTAATAGAGATAGATTTCAGGGTTCACCTTGTCTCGTGACCAAAACGAACTCGTGACATGGCAGAATTCCTCAAACCTATCATAAGGAAGACCGCTCCATTTTGTCTCCCAAATAGTACCCTCTCCCTGAACAGGCCAAATGTACTATGCCTAAGTATACTCACGTTTGTATTTAAATGTAAAATACACTGCAAGTAAAAACAATAAAAGATATATACATATATGACTACAAAATTTATTTCCCTGTTATTGAAAGAAAAAGGTATTTCCTAATGGAAAAAAATACTCAGCAAGTTCATGCCTGAAGACGAATAATTCCAATGATTTATTTTACATGCGTCTAGATTCCCGCACATGACGACGAGAACTGGCCTCTTTTTTTAACTGGTGCTCTGGGTGAAGGAGTCGCGAGAGTGTCCATGCTAAACCATGTAGCATCCATTGAGGTAGGTGTCAACCTGTCCATAGCAACTTCCTGTGGTATTTTTTAAAATTCCTACCTCAAAAATATTTTTCGATTCTCTTCTGGATCTTCAAAGGTACACTGTAAGATAGTTCCAAAGTGTTGGTGTTGGATAAGTCACGCACAAAAAATTGTGTAAGCAGGCTTGCAGACGTTTAGGCATAAATATTGACCTTGGCCTCTACACAGGTGATTTATAAGCAAAATTCGCCACCCTTGCCGTAAGTTGGTCCACGAGGTCATGTTCAAATGTTTTTGCAGGGGTCGAAGAAAAAAACTGTCCATGGAGTCTGAGTGTTGTGCTATACACCATCTCAGCTGATAAGTATTTGATATCTTTGACTACAGTTCAGAGTTTCAAGAGGACTAAATCTAGATACTCCAGCCAATTTGGCTGATTCATCCTTGTCCTTAGCGCTAACTTGTGTCCATTTGCTTGCGGACGATGTAAATTGTTCTACTTCCAAGTAGCTTCATCAGTAGGATGAAAGGGTGTGGTGTACGCGGTGATATCCTTCATGGAGAAACGATCCACACATATCAGTAAATATGACTGACTCTCACACACGTGTTAGGTCCTATGATTCCCACATGTACATGGGCAAACCGCTCACCAGGTGATGGAAAAGATCCAGGAGGTGAGCGGGTGTGTCTTCTCATTTTGCCTTTTTGATATGACAAACAGGCTTCGCCCACTGTTGAATGTCAAGAGCCACTGTTTTTAAGCACCAGCAGTAAAAAGGAAGCCCAGTTACTCTTTCATGGACGGATAATACCGAGTTCCATCATTTGGTTAAATTCGACATGGGTTACGTTCAACTTTTCGAGAACAACCAGACGAGGTAGGTTGTAAACAGGGAAACCAGTAGTTGCGATATGGCGGGTTATGGAGTGGGGTTAAGTCTCCTTGTGAATGGATGGTTTGTTAATATTTGCAATGTTTTTAAAAAGTGTGCAGAATACCAGATTGTTTATATGTTAGCCAAAGACGGGCATAACTAAAACAATTTTGTACAGACCCAGACGACGTGAAATTCGTCAGTCGGAAAACATCTGTTAATATCTACAAAAAGGCCATATTTGTGTAAGAAAATCCGCATCCAGCATAGCTCTCCATACGTCTGCAATTACAAATATATGGGTGAAAACCCGTCCCAACCCTAAATTTAAAGTGAGACACCTCGGGCGGTATATCTGAATTAGTGACTTATTAACAGCCTGAAGAGTAAATTTATGAGGACCATTTTGTTTGTCTGTCTTAGTAGCAGGAATAATCGATATTTGCGACCCGATGTCTACCAAGAAGTGTATATCAGTGGCTCGATCAAAAACGAAGAATAGGCGACTAATTTTCACCGACACACCGTGTCACCTCCGGCTTAGACTTTTCACGTCTTATCTTTGAATGCAGAAGGCGGTGTATAATAATTTGACTTATCCCCAACCGCTTGTGTGAGCAACACATGGGTTCCCTGCTATTACCCTTTGCGCGACTTCTCCTTTTGTCCAATCGGTTAACTACACTTGCCATTCGAACCTCCAGCTTCTTTATCCCTTTCAGGATTCTATCCACTGAAGTTGCTCCATCGGAGGTTTGCGCGCTTAAAACCAAGCCGTACTCTAGGAAGCTAGGTCTGCTCTATTTTGGCTATGGTAGTCAATTACTCGATGGGAGCCTCCCCACCTTCGGCCTCTATTATGTTGTGGTACTCTGCTGGGAGACGCCAGAGAAAAATATGGTGGACTAGCTATTCTTGGTTTCATTCTCCAGCTAAACATTGAAGTTTTCTCAGAAACTGCGATGAAATGCTATCACATAATCTCTCTTCATGACGAAGCTGAGAATAAAAAATAAGGTCAGGTCGTCCCTAAAAGTCATTAAACAAGGAGTGTTCTGTGCTCGAATTGCTTCAGGTCTGTCGACCATATCGAACTCATTGTAGGCACATAAACAAACAAGGACGAATCTCCTACTACTTGTGAGTAGACAATGTATATCAAGATATAACTGCCTCCCAATTTCACAATGGGTGCTTCCTAGTAGTAAACTACTACGGGCAAACAAATATTAGGAAGGAAGAATTTTACTGGCGCCAAACACGAAGATAGAGAAAGGAGACAGCTTTTATGAAACGTATATTTCCTTTACCGAAATATTCACAGTGTCGGAACGGACACCTCAAATATTGTGTCAGTTACACTTTTGAAAATGCAATAGGTTTACAGTGTGTAAGAAAAGTTTTATTTGCATATTGGCCTTAAAAAATTATTGAAAATAAATATTGGTTAGGCATTATCTATTTCTAATCGTTTGGATAAGATTTAATAAGTAAAATCCCGTCGAAAAATCTTGAACGAAATCCATTAACAAAAAGAAATAACAAAAAATAAGTGTGATCTTTTAAACTATGTTTTATTTAGTTTCATTAGTCCTTCTAATTTAACCAAATATTTTATTATATTGTTTATTTCGACCGAAAGGATAATATTCTTACTAGTTAAAATAATGAGTTTGTAATTTAAAGAATTTTTCATTCAAAGTTTCATGAAATCATGAAGTTGTTTTTGACCGTCACTAGATTAATATTAAAGCTGATTCATCTTGAGCATTATTATCATTTTGTTGTGGCTGTTAATATCATCAACTTCATTGTGATTAATTTATTAATGATCTGCACAAATTCTACAATTATTAATGCTAACCGGAACCATGAAAATTCCCAGATTGTTCCCAAATATGTTAATTCAAGATATGTTTTCAACTTAGAAATGACTGCTCATAAGTATTGACATTAATCTGTTTTATTGCTTTAAGTGATCATAAGGTTATTTCTTTTATAGGTAATTGTAGTTTAAATAAAAAAAATGGAACTTCACTTACCTCGTAGCCGAAGAAAAAGTTATTTCATATAACGCCAGGGCAGACTGGAAATAGCCTTTGTGGGAGTGGGGTAGCTGAATATAAAGTCCGGTAGGAGGGGAGTTTAAATTCTTTAAGGAGGGCTTGAGTGAGAGTTACGAAACTGCGAGAAAGTTACTTGGACAAAGAGTGTAGAGCTAAGAGAACGTGGTCAAGTTTGATAATACAAGCCGATCGAACATCAGTAATTAAGTATTATTTAGTGCGAACGATTTTCAGTTCTTTGAAATGTGAACGTGACTTTACAATCGATTTGATCGATTCTAAAGACGATTTTCGAAGAATCTGTTTGTTTTTTTAAAACTATGACATTGGTTGCAATATGATCCGGTTCTTCTTATGTGACATTTCTGTGTTTAAGTCTCAATATAACGCGATTCCAATCATTTTACTTACTGTTTAACTACCTATCAGACGTACACTATACAATTCGTCAACATGTTCGTCAACACTCTACAATTCGTCAATATGATCCAATCGAGATGACTTGTGAATCCAGTTTGCTTAGTGAAGCATCATACCCGTTTGGTCATGCTTTATATTCTCAACTATGGCTACATAATGGGACATACTGTGTTCTTTAACCTTCGTTAGGCAACCCATGTCGGAGAAGTAAAACTGAATTCAAACCAGTTTTACTCCACTTAATAATAACCTTGTGTCACATCCTACCCGTGGTGAAGGTTTTCGGTAAATACGTACATAGTGTAAGAAATACTAATGATAATATTCTTCAAGACTTACTTTGAGTTATATTTCAATAGGCCCAAATAACTTTTCAAATAAATTTAAAATTTAAATTTTGTAAATTTTCAGCAAACATAACATTTAGCATCTGCTTTAATGACGATTTAATTTCTATTTCCCTCTACTATTTCAAAAAAAGTAAGTCTCATAGTATTTGCTGAAGCTTTATAAACAAAACATATACCTATATTTTTTAATATATTTTCAACAACGTTTTTGTTTATTTTCCGCTTGGATATTGGTTTGGTTTCCTCATAAAAGAAATCAGTATTTTTTCACAACCCTTTTTCCTTTTTTTTCTAAAATAACCAAAAGTTGTTGTCGAAAGGCCTCGTTGCATTTACTTAGTCTGTTTTACAACCCCGTCTTTCCCCACAAATACTACTTTAGCTGTCTCTTTGAGTTTGGTTTATTTTTAGTTTTGTGTAATTGGTTATGATCCATTAAGACGTGGCTTCTTTGATAGGAGATACTGTCTTTCTTTGTCGAGTAGAAACTTGTGTTTCGTAAGGGTTATACTTGTCGAAAATGGTCTCGTCTATCAAACTTCAAATCCTGGATCAGGTTGTTTGTTGCTTTTTTTTAAAAAACTTCGCCCTAATTATGTTGTGAAAAGTATCATTCAGGTAAATAGCGGAAAAGAGTTGGTCCTATATTCGTGTACGTAGGGAAAACGGTCTAGAAATAAAAAAGGGAAAAAAATCTCTTAACTCAAAATCCGCTCAATAAAACCCTACTTATTTCAGTGTACTGAAATAAGATGGTAAGGATCTAGTTCTTTATATCTACAGAGTTTGGATCACCCAGTCATTACCATTACTCCCATTTCCAATTTTATCCGAAGTGGTAGTAACTGTTAGAGTCCCATCTATGAGTCAGATCGGTTTGAAAATAGTTAGTGTTCAAAATGACCGTAAGCAAAAAAAAAAAAAAAAAAAAAAAAAAAAAATACCTTCAGAAAAAAAAATTCTTAAAAATGTAAACATGAATGTAAACTGAATGCGATTCTCTAGATTTCTTTAGGTATAAAATAGCCTTAGACTGGTTTTATATTCAGTTAAAATCAAACAATCATTTTTGTCTAGGTAAAAAATAGCGTTAAGATATTTTTTAATTTATGGCACAATTAATTAATGACTAGCAGTACCTGTGAATATACCACACTATGATGATTTAATTATTACACCGTTCGATATGTTTAATTAAAAACTATTGCAAATAGTTCAATATGTAAAAAGCATAATAATCTTCATTTAACACTCTCTCATCTTTCCTTCTTTTCATCTGTTCATTATTGAAACAGATTAGTGTTATCGCTTCATCGCACTCACCCACTCTCTATATATTTTCCCTACACTCTTTCTTTCTTTTTTTTCTTTCTTTCACATTGTATTTTGTATGAGCAGCTTGTCCCTTTTCTTACTCTTCTTCTTTATAATAATAGCCCAATATTTAGCTGAGGTGAACACATTCATAAGGAATAATAATTGGGCAGATAAGCAACACCAGATAATCAGGATTTACATTTTTGCATTTCATTTTGAACGATTTGGATTTCATTTTAACCAGAGGATGTTGCAAGATGATAACGGTCGGAAGATTAAGGAACAAGAGTATTAATATACAGATAGTCTAAATGCAAACGGTCACAGTATTTTCTTTCAAAAACTGTTACATCAGTTATACTTTTTCCCAAGAGAATTAGAGGGTACAAACAAATTCAACAACAAGATCCAGGATTTGATGTTGGATCGACGTGGCTATTTTCCACGGTTATAACATTTCCAGCACGCTTGCCTCTTCTCGACAAAGTAAGAAACTATCTTCTATCAAAACAACCCGGACTTAATGGCTAATACCTAATTAGACAAAACTAATTATATGACAATATCTAATTCTTTGAGTTTTACTTTGTTACATACACGATAAATGTTCATAAGTTGACACACACACCTGGGTAAATTCACCAGTGAATGTACATCTGTGTGTATATAAGTATACGATATGTATGTGAGTGTACACGCGTGCATACCTCTAGTCAGATCATATTGAAACATCAGTTTTTCACATCCAATTACCAGGATTTTAGTAAAAAATTATACAATCAAAATCGTTATTATTAATTGTTATTTATTATCAAACAAAGGTGCATAAATATATAGAAAGAGTGCACATATTGTTATACTGATATATATTTATATTTATTGGCTGACATTCAGTTTTATTCAATAAACATATCAATCAAACTACTTACATAAAATAAAATCAGCATCATTACTAGTTTTGTGTGTTTGAGCTTCTTTACTCCACAAAATGTCTACACGAATCTCATACACACAAGCTTTCTTTTTGGAAGTTTTCAAGGCATCTATTCGTTTAACATCGTCTCTTACAAATCCAAATAACTTGTATTATCCCAAGTAACTAAGATAACTCATTCTAGCAGGAATATGTCTTTTAGGTCAGCTTGCCGTATTCACTCACTATAAGTTAATATATTATTCATTTTAGAAAGCACTTATTATTATTACCGGTTTATTTTTATTGTCATTGTTACAACCGGGAACAAGAAGTTTATCACCTTAACTGAAAACATTTTATTTATTTTCACACTTAATTACAATATACTTAGTTTTATTAATTCAGATAATGTAAATATTATTCCTAGCAGTAAATACGACACGATACGCAAGTGATGTTACACGCAAAAATGCTGTCGAGATGATGAGTGAAAAACGACGGGACTGCTGTTTAGATAAGCGCTGTCTTTGATATGCTGAAATGACAAGCCAGCTTTATACGACATAAACTCGCCGCAGTGGTTTTCATCAAAGATGGCCGACACTTGAGACGCGTGGCGGGAAAGAAGTGACTGACTGCCAACACGAAGTGCTGCAGAAAATAACCATCTGCGAAACACTTTAGCTCTATTACGAAAAATGAAAACAGCCAGAACAAAACAAAAGCAAATTGACTCATCTATTTTGGGTCCTGTCACTGGCTTTGCTTTTTGAAAACGGCAAAAGAATCTCGCTTTTCATCTAAGATGTGCCACAACGGCGTAAAAAAAGCAACTCCAACAGCGGCAATAAGAATAATGATAAGAAGAAGAAGAAGAAAAAGAGGAAGAAATATACAAGCCAATATATACCAGATTCAAGAGAATGGAAAATGCAGACTAGACCAATAGAAAGATGAAACAACCAACCACATAATAAGTGAATACAGCAACTTGGCCCCAAAAGATTACAAAAGCAGGCATGACGATATGGGAAAAGTAATCTACTGGGAACAATGCAAACCTCTGGGATTTAACAAGGAACAAAACGTGCTATTTTATATAAGAATAAAAATCTGTCGCAGAAAAGAAAAAAATTACATATGTAGAACAGTGACGGCAATTTTTCAGTGCATAGAGATAATTTTCTAAAAAAAATCCCTCATGTATGAAGAGGAGATTTTGCATCACTCACTCGTATATATTTAATTTATATTCTACTCATTATCTCATGAAGGAGAAAACGTGTTAAACGCCTAGAAAACTAAACAAGCGACTTTATGCACAAATAAACTGGGACATTGGCTGAGAATAACTGGATATAAACCAATACTCTAATGTGTGCTGCCTGTATTATTTTTAGGCAACGGCGATGTAGACATCGGTATTCCCCGGCAAGAATTCAGACAGTCTGTTTATTTTGTGATGCAGACTAGACCAACAGAAAGATGAAACAATCAATTACATAATCGGTGAATGCTGCAACTTGGCCTAGAAAGATTACAAAACGTGGCATGATGATATGTGAAAAGTTATCTACTCGAAAGTATTCAAACTTCTGGGATTTAACTATAGATAACCATTATATGTATGAATCAGTATCTATCGCAGAAAAAAAATGAAAATATCTAGAACAGTGGTGGTAACCTTTTTTCAAAAGGGTGTTCATGATGATGATAAATTGTTGCATAATCTATGTGGTGACATAGATTATTGTCAACCCACTGTAGTTCTGCAGGGATAGTCTTTTTTATATCACGAGTGGTAGTTTTCCATGGGAAGATACAGTAGACCGGAAATCCTGCACGTCACGTGATTTTGAATTAGATCGTTATTACCAGTCATGATTTTGGGGGAGAGAGACGTATCTTGCCTGAGCTGGACTCATCTGCGCGCACAGTGTGTTAGTTAGTTAAGAATAAAGTTTTTGAAAAGCGACATGGCGTTGTTGGTTAATTTATGCATTAGATAGAAGACCGGCCAAAAAGATGAAAAACCAACAACAAGAACCCAGACTAGAGATCACAAACGGCCAAAGAAGAAAACAAGTAAGTTATGCAAATCATGCATCTATGAGTTTAAGTACCTCTCTGATGCTCTGTCTACCTGTCTCCTTTCTCTAACAAAATAACATTGCTATATACCCGCAACATGGGTATATTTTCTAAAAGCAAAACAGAAAACAATATGAAATTTAAAAAAAATGTTCTTATATTATCTGGCTGTATACTTTCTTGGCAATAGTGATGTAGAAATAGGATTCCATGCAATAATACAGGCCAACAAGGGTATATTTACTTCGAGGTAGAAAGGGTTAAAGAATAATTTTGTTTTGGTCTTTTGGTAAAACTTGATGCCAGTATAATAATAATCATCAATACATTTTATCATAGCAATGATGCCACTAAATCACATACTTAGAAAATGTACAGCGAGCTACAAATTCATTATCTCACGAGAAAACTTAAACCGCATTATGTACATTGATGGCATGAAATCTCTAGCAAAAATGAAAAAGAACTAGAATCCATAATACAAACCACTAGAGTATACAGCCAGGATATACGAATGGATTTGGGAATTGAAAAATGTGCTATGCTAGTGATGAAAAAGGGGGAATGCAACTACGAAATCAGGACTCTATAAAAACAGTTGAAGATAAAGAAAGTTACAAATACTTTGGAATTTTAAAAACGAACACCATCGAGCAAACAGAGATGAAAGGAAAAGTTAAGAAAGAATATATCAGGAGGACAAGAAAACTCCTGAAATCCAAGCTCTGTGGGAGAAATCTCACCAAAAGAATAAATACCTGGACCTTCACCATTATAAGATACTCCGGGTCATTCTTAAAATGGACAAGAGGTACTCAGACAGATTGATTTTTAAAAAATAGAAAATTAATGGCAATGCACAAGGCTTTACAACCTAGAGACAATAGAGATAGGCTATATGTATCAAGAGATAAAGGTCTTGTCAACATAGCAAATTGCGTAGATACCACAATCCAAGGATACTTTTAAAAAGTCCTGGAGAACTAATGAGACATTCTGTCATTCAGACTCCAGGGAAAGATCCTAAGCTTACGCTGGCGTGAAAATCTGATTACAGGGTAATTCCAAGTCGAATCATCCAGAAAAAAGTAGAATTGTCTCCCACTTCAATTTTTCTAACATTTTGTCCAGGTGTGGACTATGTGTGGACATTTGTTGGAAAGGGATCGCGAAAAACTTTTTTGTTTTGTGAAACTCTTTGTAATCTATTCTTGCCAGTAAAATGATTTCTAGAGCTTCCCTGCTCCTATAAAATTGGTTTATAAAAGCATTTTTGCGCGAGAAATAAAAAAAATATATAAAAAAAGTTTTAAAGTTAACCAATTTTGAATTAATAATGATTTCTGATTTGCAAAATTTTAACTGATGTTGAAGCTTCGGTTCTAAGAAAAAACAAACTATATTTTTAGTACAAATAATGTTCAATATATGTGAAATAATAATTGAAAAAAATTGTCATAGATGAAATGCCACATCGGAATATTGATCCTGCTATGAAAAAATCATAAATAACTTAAAATTAGATGATTTTAAAACTTTTTTGTTAGCATTCCTGAATTTCCTGGGTCAAAATGCTTTTATAAACCAATTTTTAGTATCAGGGAGGCTCTAGAACACATTTTACAGACAAAATAGATTACAAAATGTCGCCAATTTTCACGAAACGCACCAAATTCGGAGAGTTAAAAATCGACATTCCACCAATTTTTTGAATTGAAAGCTCAAATTTTAGGGATGGTCTAACGTTAACACACCGGAAAAAATCAGAAAAATTGAAGGGGGCGGGTGACATGGGCGTGATGACTCTATGAAATGGTCCCGAAAACTTGGATAATCGAATGTTGGAAGAATAACAAAATATCGGATAAAGTAATAAAATTCATCACTAAAGCCATGGAAGATCGAAAAGAGGAATTGACAACAGGAGGACAGACCTTCGCAGTGGTGAAATTTCAAAGGGTCCTCTTCCCGGGAGACTCCCTATCGCAACAAATATTAGTCAGAGCAGTTCTCTTTTTTATATAAATACTAGCTTTGGTTTTCTGGCTGGGATAGGGCCATCCGTATTTATCTCGAAGTCCCACAAAATTTTATGCGTTTTATTCTCAAGAATAGATTCTGGTTTATGCATATATCCTTTTGATGTATGGTCAAAATTAGTTTTTTTGCATAATTCCCAGGGGATAATCTTTCCAACCCTGTCGTGCCTAGCTTTGTATTCTCGTTGTGCTAATTTGCTGCATTCGTTTAATATATGGTTTATGGTCTCATCTCTGTCGTCACACATTCTACATTTACTGTTCTGTTGTCTTATAAATTTTTGTTTTGATATAATTTGTTCTTATGGCATTGTTTTGATCCTCAATTATGAGTGACTCTGTTTCTCTCTTGAGGTTTTCTATTCTTAACAATGTCCCGGTGTTTTCATTTGCAACCTCAACAATTATTTCCTTTGAATTATCCATATTATTGTTTTTCTTCCCATTTTTGTTTCCTTGTTTTTGTTGTTTTTCTACATTTTCTACATTGAAACGTTGGTTTGGCTTCAGAGTGTTAATTCTCCTAGTCTGGTTACCTAACCATGTATAGGGGACCGGTTGCTCTACTATTTAACCATAGATAGGAGAAAGAGAGAGAGATAGAGATATGCCTTTACCAATGATATTAGAATGGACTGAAACGCAGTCTCGTCTAAGATTTCTCATCGGTTTATTTTCCTATGTCGATAATCGTTACATGAAGCATAATAAATTGTGTTTACATGTGCATCTGTATATCAATTGACTCTCTATGTCAATCTGTTGCATTTATAAGATAAAGCACATTTATATTCGGTGCGCGCAAGTGATGACTTATTGATTTTTTCAAATTAGTTCCAAATCCCCCATCCCTTCACGAATTTGGGACACGCCTGTAAATGTTAATTTTATATATTTTTATCACAGCACCTCCGGAATCAGAGAAAGGTTCCACTGTGCCCTTCCCTTGCAAACCATCTTGAAATATCTCTATGAGGAAGGGGGTTCACATTCCAAATTACCATAAGATTTGTTTGCAGCGAGGAAACATATGAATCGATACCATTGACAAGGACATTAGCATATTCGTCTAGGATTTGAACTCATGTCATCAATTCCATTTCTTACGATTATAACCGTTACTCTTAGTGAGGCTAAAAGATTTCTGTGTAACTTAAAACCTGGTGTGGCAGTCCAAAAACATGTATACGTATATATATATATATATATATATATATATATATATATATATATATATTTGTAACACCCTATCGGTACGTGCACTAGTACGCATATCGGTAAGACCGACGAACGATTCAGTTCAAAGATAAATTTGTAAATGAGTGGGCGAGTGCGTGGGCGACTGGCGAACAGTTTTCAAAATCCAGCTTAACCCTTGCATTCTTTCTCTTCATGACGAGACATTCCTAATACCACTCTGCACAATGGTTGAGAAGTTTACCGGACCCCCCTCCTTCGAGATAACTTCCTTGAAAGTGCAGGTGACCCAGTGAACTCATTGCTATGGCAACGACCAGAGTGCTAACCCTTCCCCGTCCCCAGTGGTTCGCTGCGATTTTGGCGCCAAGAGTCCGGCACCACGAGACCACACAGTTTTTGAAATCCAGCCGGCGGACGAGACACGAAAATGTTGAGTTCCGAGAAAAGTGACACGGCTTTTGAAATTCATCCGACGAACAGGGCGTGACTTTTGTGGACGGAGCAGATTGTAAAACCAGTTGATTTTTGGATATAAGGAGTCCACCGATGAGGAAAAAAAAAGATTGAATAATTGTTTTATTAAAGGAACTTTTGACAGACTCTAACGGCAGTGTGATTGTCGCCCTTTTTTTTAAGAGAACTTTTTCGGCGAAATACTCAAGGGTACCGTGAGTTGAAAAAAAGCAACATATTTTTTCGTTGCATTTCTGTAAATTCTGATTGTTTATTGTGTATCCATGTGTTGTTGATATATTTAGAGATTTGTATTTTTGTTCGGTTGCTCGCCTGTTCTTTGATATAATAACTACCTGTTAATATTGTTCTCCGTCTCCACATAGATTTATATATATGCTCTTACCCCCTTTCTTTTCTTGTATGTTATATGTAAATAAATTCTT
This sequence comes from Doryteuthis pealeii, assembly GCA_023376005.1. Classification (NCBI taxonomy): domain Eukaryota; kingdom Metazoa; phylum Mollusca; class Cephalopoda; order Myopsida; family Loliginidae; genus Doryteuthis; species Doryteuthis pealeii. Next base: position 3,211,770 of record CM042148.1, read on the forward strand.
TGTATGTTTATAAAAAGTGTCACGCGTCTTCTCTCCATTTGGTATTGTTGCCTTCCATCGGTTTTCTCCTCCCCCCCTTTCCTGGAGTAAAGAGAGGTGTCTGAAATTTCCCATCCCTTTGTATTATTTTTTTATCTTTACACTGGGACCATCATCGCATATTTTTTTATTTCTTGTTACGTGCACGCGCTGGTAGACCCTAACGAGTGCGGTTCGTAACAATATATATATATATATATTATATATATAATATATATATATATATATATAATTATATATTATATATTATGATTATTAATATATACATGTTTCTTAGACCTTTCAATGCTTAGGTCTTAGATGATAAATAATGCCTAATAATATCCATTTTCACTACATAATGTCGTAGAAATTGTAAACATCTAGTATATTTCCTTTAGAGGAAAATTTTCTGTACATTCAAAACAAATGTTCCTCGTTAATATGGACGATATCATCCTCTCTCTTCTCCACTATTTATATATATAATATATAATATACATATATATATATATATATATATATATATATATATATATATATATATATATGTGTGTGTGTGTGTGTGTGTGTGTGTGTGTGTGTGTGTGCGTGCGACTAGATATGTCTAAAGATGTCTAAAGATGTCTAAATATTAATAGACGTTTACTGTCCATTTTTGAAAAAAAATAGCTATATGTGCCTCTTACTTCATCTTTCAAACTGTCCATTACTTTCCCCGTCTAGTAGTTTGACCTCACCCCAGGGATTACTGTGCTCTTCACCTATGTGTTTTGTTGTTATTATGAAGAGGAATTATTTCAGCGAGAAGAAAATATCGTCTGTCAATTTCGGAAAATATAAACGCTGTTTGTAGCCTTAAACCTATCGAGAAGTTTCTTTTTTTCAAGATGGCTGAACATTTCACAAGAATTACTCTATGAGAAAAAAACGAAATTATGTCTACACATCAGAATTATTCGTTGAGAATAATTTTATTATAAGAAAACTTATTACGAAACACGTTCGTTTTTTTGTATTTGGTTTATTATCTTTAAAGGAGTTTTTGGGCAGGTATTTCGGAGAAAGAATTAAACATAATTCAATTAATCGCTGTTTTTGCATACTGTAGTTTGGGGGTAATTTGCAGACATATGGTAGTAATTCATTTTATTAGGGAATTATTCTATTTATTTTCAGATGGATCGATCAAAATTGCTGGTGGGATTACTAGATACATTTTTAGAGGAATTTTATATAATATTATCTTGAATGTTGCATTGAAAGATGTGATCATGGAATAGAAAAAGCAGAAGTACCATTGGACCGTGCACGTTGCAAGGTGTGTCCGGTAAATTCCGCATCGGTAAATTCATCGTGTGGTAGATTTATCGTATGGTACATTCATTGTATGTAATTTAATCAGGGAATACTATTAATTTAGCACACGATGAATTTACTGCGATGCATTTACCTAGAACCGTCGCAAGGTTTGTAAACAACATATGGGTCCATGCAGTTTTCAAATGATATCCAAGAGAGCGAAAATGACCCTCAGAATTTATCCACGACGACTGCTAAGCAATTTGTGCCAATATGGAGAGGTAGAGTGAGATCAAGAACGAAATAGAAAGGCACTGTCACCAGTAACATGGAAAACATCAGTCAAAATGTTCAATATGACAAAAAGACAATCTTCAATTTTCTCTGCCCGATGTTTTTCTTTGGTAATATTATTTTATATTGCTATTAATATTTGGCACTTGTAAATTTGACACTGGTTCATATTGGAAATAATTTTACCGGTGTTTAAAAAATGAAGTTATTTTTATGGAAATGAGGGAACGTTTCAATTATGTAATCTCTTAGAGGAGTAATATTCTACATTCAGATATTCCATACTAATTAGTTCAAATAAAACACACCCTGTCTTATCGGTGGGGTTTAGAATACGCTGGTTTCCCACCACCACCACCACCACGACAAAAAGGTGTACCCTGGGTATGTCAATAAACTCCATCCCGTGGTGAGGTTCCCATTATAGACATCTGCAGAGTGTAGTGTACACCTTCATTGCAATTACTTTTAATTACCATTAGAAAAACCCTTATAAGACTTAATAAAAATGGAAGTGCGTCGAGTAATGGTTAAATTCATGGGAAATGGACTCGTCGCCCCGAGTTCAAATCTTGGACGTGGTAATTGCATTTCACTTAGCTTAAGTATAAACACCCTTGTTAAGTTGACATGCCATTAAAACTAATCAATCAATCAGAACCCTCGTTGTTGCCGGATTGTTAGCTATTAATTAAAATATACTGAAACCATGGTAACTGCAGGGGAATATTTACACACACATGCATACATACACATATATATGATGGAGATTCAGTATTTATCTGTCCGTAACCAAAATTACGCCACTGTTTTCGTCACAGTATCTCCAGGAATTGAGCAAGTTTATCAATGAGTATTTAATTAATAGTCAATGTAATTACTACATAAAGTAATGAACAACGTTTACTTATAAATATACTCAGAAATAAGTACAGAACAAAAGATGGTTTTAATGAATACATACTCAATATTATTGATTTATATATAGTTTGTTTTATTTTAATATATATTCAAAGTTATCTTGCGTATAGATTTTACAAAAAAATATCAAGAAACAATATTATCATACAAACCTGTCTTAGGTTAAATTTTGATAACGGTAATTTAATCCGTGAGATTCAAACAAAAGTACTTTGTTTTCACTTACAAAAACACCGTTTCATTTTCTTCGATTTTAGATGGTTAAAATAGCTTATTAATTCTAATCTGTATAATTTCTAGTTAGTTCTTAAAAATCAAATAAAGTTATTCAATTAATGTAATGCTTATTTGAACCCGCAAAACCCAACCGGATGTTTACATTTATTTTTAAAAATGAAAAAATTACGATTGATTTAATGCTTACTTTGATAAATGAATGTTTAATAAATATGAAATTTATTAAATGCCTTAGAAAACGAATTAAGAGCGTAACAACATATATTGTTTATCTTTATTATTTATTATATTTGTTTTTAATCTTAAAAAATGCATAGGGGTATTATTTTTTATTACTGATGTTATTTTTCATTTCCAATATACTTATTTAAATGAATTTTAGCGAACTAATTAATTGTTTGCACAATACACATTGGAGTTTAATTTTTATTCAGTATTAGATTATTAAAATAGCTTTTTAATTTTAATTTATATAAATTATATATTCTTCTTTAAAAATTAAATGAAGTTATTTCATGAAGTTAAGGCTGGCTTAAATAATTAAACAAATGAATAAACTTGTAATTTATTAAATGTCTAAGAAATGAATTAAAAGCGAAACAACATGAACTACATTCATTTATTGATTGAAGGTTTTTTATTTTGCTAGTATATATAATATTTATTTTACTGAGCAATAACTGAATTGATTTTAATATATATATATATATATATATATATATATATATATATATATATATATATATCCTTCCTTTTAAAAGGCATGATAGCATGACTATTACACTAAATTGTAACATCTTATGCGATTTATTCCCACGTCTTGCGATTTGGATTCTGTTCTGTTTTGGTTGAGCCGGATCCATCCAAGGAATTCACCTATAGAGAATTCATTAAAAGACTAACAAAGGAATAGGAAATTCATAAGTGGACACCAAATCCCGCATTCATATCTCGATCGGGTGATGGAGACGCCCTTTGGATTTTCGCCAAGACCCCTTTGCTTGGATTGTGGCTCTTATATCATTAGATGCCAGACCTGTAAATCTTAGGTGGCCTTACAGGAACGCCGACATGGCACTGACACTACCAAGTTTACAAGGTCCTGTCGCGATGAGGAGGGGTTTAACTAGAAATAAAATGCTAGATGGCCATTGAGAAAAAGCTTCCTCTGTCTTGTTTTTCGTTCTGCAGTGTGTCTAGCCACCCCCCCCCAAACAAAATATGGATGGTTAACAGTTTAATCACTGATGATCTGACTATGAAACAGGTATTACTGCGATCTGGATGCAGGCCGAATTTTTTTCATGCCGGTAGTTGGTCACAGAGAAAGATACCGATTGATGTGGAGAGATGAACAAGGAGTGATTACATGGCACTAGTATTATCATAGGAGTTACCAAAACGATTTTGAAAATATACATTAAGCAAAATTTACTAATGAATGAGCTTTCGGTATTATTCAATGAGTTGTTCATATGCTTTTTAAAAGATTATCGAATCAATACAATTTCTTATCTTCCACTGAAATATAATTATTTTACTGACTAACAATGGCTTAAAAGGAAAAATTTGATCTTTAACTTGATGGATTTTAACTGCATATCAACTTGTCTAAGGTTGTTTTATACTAATTGTTGAGCAATCTTTAACTGGAGATTGTGAAATATGCCTTTACTGCCATTACTCCATGACAACTCTAAGCTTGACCAGTAGTATCTTTTAAGGTTTTATTTATATGTCAAATATTGATTGATCAATTGATCAAATTTACACACGTGTCAACTCGTCTTGGATTAATTCATAATTATTTAGTGGTAATGGAATAACATTAATTTTATGTTTATTATGCGTTCATATTAGTGTCATTATTTCTTAAGAAAGACTGGACTATAACATATACTAACAATCCAAGTCGGAGTTAAACTGGGGTTAATGACAATTTTCCACTCACCATAGCCTCACAACTGTATGCAGTTTAGTGTTATATCCAGAACACATCATTTGGGGCGGAGCTTAACTCTCAGTGGTAAAATACAATCATTGAATCCTCAGAACCATCGACGATGACTGTGAATGGATCTCTTTTCTTTAAAAATAATTATCGGAAATATGAATACCAGACAATTCTGAAATTCCAATAAAAATATTTTAATCGATAATTGAATTAGCATCAATTTTTATTTTTTATTTTTTTTAAATTTTTGCAGAAGAAAAAACCCCAAAACAACAAATTTGAAACTCAATAATAATTTAGTTTTTTTATTTGTTTTATTACATGATATTGCAGAGGTTTTGTGATTAAGAATACTCACCCATATTTTCCAACGTTTTTAAGCGATAAAAGGTTTATCCACAAGGGCAAAAAAGCTAAATCAGGTGACTTAAATGGGCACCTGAAAAGAATCCCACCAGCAGACCCCACCATTAAGCCCATTTAACGCTTTATATTATATACAGCAAAAGAAGTAGTTTTCTGTTATAGTTTTAATTTTGCTTTTATGTGTTAAGCTGAAGGAAATCGACGACCTCATGAAGTCGTTTTAAACTCGATTGCGTGTCTGTATCCGATTGTTAGTGAATTTAGGTTATTTTTCTTAAGAGAAACATAGTTTGTAAACTTTTAGTTTGTCGTGATCAGTAAACATCGAAGTATATGGTCGACTTTCTGACAAAGGAATGTTCTAAGGCGGAGTCATGTTTTTGTTTGAAAGTCAGGCGGAGCTAATCTCGATGCTTCAGTCTATTTTCTTCAAAGCTCTTTAGTCTGGCAAAACATGTCTTACGCCATTCTTTCCGATTTGATGCTAGATTTTCCCAAGCAGGTTAATATGGAGGTGTTTCAAATTGTTCTTCATAGCGTAACAGAGGACATCCAATCGAATGCTTAGTATTTGGTAATTGTCCGTATAAAATCTTCTTTGGAAGCCTGCTCTCATTCATTCTGACAACGTGATCCATCTATGCTGAACCTTGGCTAATAAGGTTTCAATGCGATGTTACATTTTTATTAATATTGTGCTATTTTTTACTCTATCATCCCATTTCATACCACAAATGACACGAAGACAACGCATGTGAAAGGCGTCAAGTTGGTTTCTGTGCTTGCGTTAAGTGACCAAGTTTCAGCACCAGCAGTAGGGTAGAAAGCACGACTGCTCTGTAGATGTTAATTTTTATTTTAAGAGATACATTTGGTATTCCATAATCGATCTTTCAGGTTGCCGAATACAGCGATTGCTTTACCTATTCTGGAATGGATTTCTTTGCCCATTTCCAACAGACGTGACTGTTGATCCAAGATCTTTAAACGTGTCAACAATTTTTTAATGCTTTTCCATCAATGAAGACAGATGGATTTACAAGACGTGGATTGCATGCTGCGGGATGGTACAGTAGTTCAGTTTTCTTTATACTGATAGTAAGTCCAAATGCCTTTGATGTCTCAGAGAATTTATCAATAATTGTATGGATGTATTCTAGGCTGTGTGCTAATAGAGCAACATCGTCTGCAAAGAGATTACGTACTAGCTGCAAGGAATTTTTTGACCGAGCTTTAAAGCGTTGTTGATTGTATAGACTACCACTTGTTCTGAATTCAACATTTATTCCTTCGCTTAGACCTGAGAATACTTTTTCGAGCATAGCAGTAAAAACAATGCAAATAGAAGTGGAGCAAGAACACAGCCTTGCTTTGTACCGTTTGAGACAAAAAAAGTACTGGATTGCTCGCTACATGATCTCACAGAAGCTTTCATTCATGCAAAGAGACAGTGATCTGAAGCATTTTATCTGGGGGACAACACATTCCATAGAGCAGTCCGAGACACAGTGTCAAAGGCTTTTGTGAAATCCACGAAAACCATAAATAAGTCTTTGTTTTTCTCTTGAGCCTGTCGAAGACAGAAAATCATATATACTGTTCCTCTACCTGAGCGAAAGCCATACTGAGTTTCTGATAGTGCTGATCCTGTGACAATGTCGTTAAGCCTGTTAATGATGATACGACCAAGGATTTTGCCTGCAACCGAGAGAAAAGATATTCCTTTGTAGTTGTCACAGTCATACTTGCTTCCTTTGTTCTTGTACAAATTGAGAATTGATGCATCCTTAAACGGTTGCAGGACTTCACCCCTCTCCCACACATGGTTGAAGAATTTGCAGAGCCTGTGTGTCAAAAGATTGGTTCCACATTTATACAATTCAGCTGAAATTCCATATATAATATATATATATATATTGAAGTAAATATATATATATATATATATATATATATATATATATATATATAATATATATATATATATATATCGATGTGTATATATATATATATATATATATATAATATATATATATTATATATATATATATATATATATATTATATATATATATATATATATATATACGTGCCTGTTTCTGAGTCTGTGTGTTTGTGTATATGTGTGTACGTATGAGTATATATCTTTCTTATATATATATATATATATATATAATATATATATATATATATATATATATATATATATATATATAATATATATATACTAGAAAACGTGACTCGTTGGTTAACCATTAAAACTTAGGTAGGTAATTGTGATCAGAAAAGAAGTGAGTTTGCAACGCAAATTAATTTTTTAAGTATAAATAGGGCCGGAGAAGTTTTTAAAAATCATTAAAGTCATTTTGTAAGATTTATTTAAATTTGAATGGACTTTATTCTTGGAATTCTATTAATATAGGGATAATACCCATTTATTTCGTCTGCTTTTCCTTTTAAAAACGAATTAAAATTAATTAAATCGATTATTTAACGTCAAATCTTTGTATAAGTCGAAAGTAGTAAGATTATAGGCATCAGTAAAAAAAAAAGCAAAATAATATTACATATGTAGTTTATTTTTAATACATTTAAAACTATTTTTTCGGTCAATTTGGATAAAATATATCTTAAGATTGCCGCCGTGAGTTGCCGTAATATCTGTGTTTACAAAATAAATTAACACTGTCGATTAAAAAAAAATTATTATAAAATTCATCCATTGATAAATCAACACTGAAAATGTCATTAAAATCGGATAATTCCATGATTTCTGGTATATTTCTTTCAAACTGGAGTGTGTGTGTGTGGGGGGGGGGGGGTTTAAATTTGTATTGTAAAAACATGGATTTCTCGACAAATTGGGTATACCTGTATTAATAGCTAAGGTATTGAGAACTTCTGGAGATGACAAAACATTCTTTTTTATGTAATATCAAAAATAATCCCCTTCTACTTTATCATGATTTTAATTGACTAACAAATCTGTAGAGAAAAAAGTTTTGAAAATAAAGTAAAAATGTTTAATACTTATTTAGTAGTTACATTAACGGCATAAAAAAAAAACACTATTGACAATTTTTACCATGACAGAAGGGAAAGGGAATGGTAAAAGAGTTCTCTTGACTGCTGATTTGGTTGTGGTAGTAGTGTCAGGCTTTGAGAGAATGATTCTCCCAAGATAGACTAATAGATAATAGAGAGGGTGAAATTAATAGGCAGTTAGATTAGTGAGAGATTGGTGACTTTATGACTTAATTGCAAATTACTGTTAATTAAAACGATGAATTCTTTTCGAACATAATTCAATCCCAAACCTAAGGAAGATTCTAGTATTTAATTTGAGTCATTAAGTTTAAAGGAAAAAGCCTTAGGGAACCAAAAGTTGATTCGTGCATCTTTAGTGTAATAATAATAATAATAATAATAATAATATATGCACACTTATTCACACATATGCAAATATTGATGTTAACTATGCCCCCATATGTATACCCTCATGCCCTCTTACTCAACATGTATACCTACATCAAATGTCTGGTGGAGGTAGTATGACCTGGATCAAGAGGGTAACTACTTAAAGACCCTTCGTCTATCACCAGGTCTCTGTGTCTTGGCAGACAAGCTTGGGAGAACACAATATTGTAAAAAAATGTATGCGACAAAATCCCCCATAATATCTGGCAGCCTATATATATATATATATATATATATATATATATATATATATATATATATATATAAAGAGAAAAAAGGGGCAAGAGGATGGGTTAGGGAGGCATTATTCATGAATAAATCACTAACTACCGTCATTTTTCGTCTTCTGTACACACACACACATATATATATATATATATATATATATGTTTATCTATTACTACTTGATTTAATTGCATGAAACCCGTCTCGGGTTATGTAATGTTAACATCTAAATGTTATGTTATCAACTAAAATTAAAACGTAAGCAAGCGTTTTTTAACGCAAACATCATACATGCTTATTGTCTGCTATTGTAAGAAGAAGCCTATTCTATACACGTGTTGTTTGACACTTCTAATCAGCTTTTACTATCAGCAGCCAGTATGTTTAATAATTGACATTTAGACTTTTGAATGATACGGACAGCCATGTAGTGTTTGTTGTTTTGCTGCAGACCTGTTTTTTTTCTAAATTGTTTTTGAGCGAGACTATAATTGTATCATTCACTTTCGTGATTGTCTTTAATTAATCAATTATTTTCATTAATTCATTACGATTAACCCTCATGATCTATTTGTGGTGAAACTTTAAGTAGGTTATGTATCTATATATTTTCAAAATCCTAATCCGTATTATATATATATTTGATATTCTTTATAACCCCGACTTATTTGGTTAATAATTGTCTCGACGGTCGAAGTTGGAGATTAACTCGATATTTTATTCCACGGTAAGTCATTCTCATTCTCTCTCTCTCCTCTCCCCTCTCTCTCTCTCTCTCTCTCTCTCTCTCTATATATATATATATATATATATATATATATATATATATATATATATATATATATATATATATATATGTGTGTGTGTGTGTGTGTGTGTGTGTGTGTGTGTGTGTGTGTGAGGAATTAACGGAATACCTAAAATCCAACATAATGTAATAAAAAGTTGAGGAATAAAAGCGGATAAAACACAAACTATTCCATTCAATTAACATTTCACCTGGGTCTATTAATGGAGCATCGCCATTTTTTTAGGCAATAAGCTGTTATGTTTCTATATTGAAAAGGCGGAGAAAGGGAAGGGAAAATGTGGATGCGTCGAAAGGTGGGAAACAGCGGCAGATGCAGCGGGAAAACCCATTAAAGATCTCAGCAAATCCTCCAAATGCACAAACACACCTAACATCTCTAACGCGTTACTCCATTCTATACAACGATTTTGACAAAAGTTACATTGGGAAAACAAGGAAACCTTGATAAACGAATTCATAACCACCGTAGATCGATAAAGACAAACGACACAGAAAATGCCCTCTTCACACAGATGATAAACTTCGATCATACATGTTGTGAAGGTTATTCGAATCAGCGGCCATTGTGAATTCAAAGACCATAAAACAAAGGCCCGTTTTTTCCACCTCATGCCAGCTATCGCAAAAACCGTAACTCAAGAAAACAATATTAAAACAGACAAAAATACACGAAAACGCAAAAACACAGAATCTCTGAAATACAACAAAACAAAAATTCCGAACTCCAATCACATTTCAGCCCAACTGACACAAGCCGGTGCCTGGTGCCTCCCCCACTCTAAGTCCTTTAATTACCCTGACCTCACCGCATTGAACGTACTAGCCAGCGTATCTTTGGTGACACTTCCCTATCCCCCTTCGTTCTTTTAGCACTGGTCCCTACCTCTGCCTCATATCTTCTGGCACATCTGTCCTCTCCACTCATTTTCTCCCCCACTCTCTCCACCTTTTCAACATATATACACATAGCGGATTCTTGTTTCAAAATAAAATTCTAATGAAACCCAGTTAATACACCGAGGCAAATATCAATTGAATGAATTAGGTTGTGTTTTATCCCCTTGTATTCCTCAACTTTTAATCATATATATATATATAATATATATATATATATATATATATATAATAAACATTTACCACTAAACACACCTATATACGCAGGCACGCATGCAAAACACGCACATAAAATCATAGACGCACACACACAAATATATATATATATATATATATATATATATATATATATATATATATATTATATATATATATATTAGAATTAAATTATCTGATAGGAATAATGGCCGGAATATTTCTCTGGTATGAAATACAGTAGACAAACAGTTACGGGCGATCTGTCAATTCGAGGTTAAATACATGTTTGAGTGACGTCAGTAAAAAAAGAGAAATGCAGAAGTAAGTGTGTTTAGTTGATTCTTTGAAAACATTACATATTCAAAAAGACGTCAATGCTGATGTGAAAACTAATCAATTATAAACAAATGAAGAGACGGAAGTAAAATGCAAATTTAATAATTACGAAAATACCGCAGAGGCGAACTAAGAAACCTTATTTAAAATAGCGAAGAGTGAGAAGGCAGTAATGACAAGGAGACAGCCACCCACGTTCACACACTCAGAGAAAGACACAGACATCCATACACACACTTACAGTCACTGACAGATTCATCGATGTATTCGCAGACACACAACACTTACAGATACAAATGTACAGAGATACATTCACAAAAATTTCCATACACAATCTCAGACACATAGATAAAGGTAGAAACATATTCGCGCGCACACACATACACATACTCACACAACACACACAAACACACATGAACACCTATACACGTATGCACACTGAGTGTACACTTATACAGACACGCCACTTATTCATCTATGCAAACATGCATACATATATTTACACACGCACTCACACATGCACAGATACACACAGACAGGCAGATATATGCATACACACGCACATACACACACATACACTCTCATACATAGATATATAGAGACAAAAACAGATAATACGCAGAGACAAACACTAACATTCACATTCACGTCACACACACGGACATACACACATTAGACACACATGAATAGTCGCATACATACTCACTCACGGATTCGCAGATACACACAGATAGAGGCAGTCAAAGCAAAACAAAAATATACAATCAATGAATGAAGCGGGAATTAGACAAATAAGCATTCTGGGAAAATCTGGAAAAATAATTGGATTTATACTTTGCACAAGAGTTTTAGCGCTATGTCCAGAATTTGAACTTGTCTTGCTGTTTATTTCTTACGGCGATTACCATTATACGACGAGCGCCTCCACGAAATCCAGTATAACCTTTTAGATGTTAAAAGGAGGGAAGATCGTTATCCACAAGTATATGTTTCTCTGATTGCACGGTATTATAGTATATGGAGAAAATCAAAACCTTCCATTCAAGTGTAATGACGAAAGCATTTACAAAATTATTATATTTCATCTTAGACTCTCGTATTAAACATTTAGACAGTGATTATAGTATTATAATTAAAAAAGAGTTCCGTTTCGCTCAGTCGGTAGAATAGTTTGCTTAGAAATTGAAAGCTTCCGGTTCAATATTGGTCCCCTTTAACTCCAGACAGGCAAAAACCTGAGAAGAATTAAAAGGTCTGTCCATAAGAAACATACAATATTTTAAAACAAAAGTTAAACAGTTTTAAAGAATTCCAAATGTTAAGTTTTGTACGGGATCAAAATTGCATTAAATATTCATTTAAAATAATTGTTTTACGCTTTGGTAAATTTACATAAAGATTAACCAAGGATAAAGTAATTTAGGAAAACAAGAGTGACAGTATAAGCTCCCTGGTACTGCTGGGGTGCACATAGGTAGAATAACGTATATGTATGTAGTTATGAGCATATATATATATATATATATATATATATATATATATATATATATATATATGAATATATATATATATACGTATAAGATGGGTATATCATATATATATGAATATGTGTTCGTAAAGGCGTATCATATATGTATATGTCTCTAAGGCTGAGTTTATCGGGAAGAGTTGGGGTCATAGGTAGCATTTAGGTATACATGTATGTGAATGTGTAGGTATACTTATATGAAAAGGATAACTAAACAAGTTAGGGTGATCAGTAGATTTTAAATGATAAAAAGATAAGGATGTCTCAAGGGGGATAAAATGATTAATTTCGTAATGTCCATCATAAACAAGGGATCTTTGACGCTTGTAAGGTCAGAGGTCAGTAGACATGGGTAGATATTTTGTCATACTTTAATTTTGACATGTCCAAGTGAGATGTGTGGGGCTTCTTTTTCAAAAGCTAGGACATCACTAATCAGGAGTTAGGCAGAGGTATCGAGGTACTTCAGCTGTAATATATTATATAATGGAAAAGAAAAAGAAAAAAAACACTTAAGAACAACTACAAGCAGTATGTAAATATTGAGATTAAAATGGTTTTAAACATGTTGCAAAACAATTAAAATCAATGTATTTGAATCTGTAAACATAAAAATTGTTCCTGGTATAGAACAAAAACGGGATTATGGAGCACGCATCCAGAATCGAATTCACTAACAATGGTCCGACACTATAGCTCGCTAAATTTTGCACCTCAGTTGGGGCCCTGGATCCTACTTTAGCTTACAAGCAACAGATACACACCTGACACAAATTATTTTTTTTTAAATCAGGCACACATTTTGATGGAAAGATAATGAACTGTAAACTTTTTGTTTAGCTTATGCGCTTCAAGGATTAGTACGAAATTATTTTGTTTCTGATACGCAAGCTTAGTTCCTCTTAATACTTTCAACTTTAAATGTTCACCTTATTTCTTCGAAGCAAAGCCTCCCAAATCCTGGGAAATCCATGAAGACCCATTAAGTTTTCAGCAGGCTTAATTTACCGCTCAGTTATTTTCCTGACTCAAGGCATACAGGTAGATTTGATTTATGAGGTTAGAACACAAGGAAATTTTTACAGGCTCAGAAAATCTTACAGCTGAAAAAACAAAATGAATTGTTCTTTGTTATAAATATTACAAGAGAACGAAGATGAAGAAAAAGAAAGAAAAGGAGAATATGAATTATAATAGGAAGGAGAAATGTGAGAAGAGAAGAAGGACGCAGAATGGATGGAGAATTATAATTAGAAGAAGAAGAAGAAGAAGAAGAAGAAGAAGAAGAAGAAGAAGAAGAAGAAGAAGAAGAAGAAGAAGAAGAAAACAACACAACAACAATGGGGATAGAAGAGGTAGAAAAGGAGGTTGGAAACTCATGGAGATATCCTGCCTGAAATTATAACACATCAATAAACGTAGAAATGAAACTGTAACAACGAGATAATCTTTTTTGTCATCGGCATCAAGTGACAACATTTTGTCTCCTCAACGTTTCTTCGTTTTGAAAACGTTTTTCAACAAACTTTTTCGAGAAACCCATAACTTTACACTAGTCATATTTTTATAGCCTGGTCTAAACAGAATATTCATTTTAATCTTGCATTATGCTGCATTGAGTAAATATTAGGGTCGACTGAGCTCTATAGAGTTGGTATTGTAACGGGGAATTGTAACGCCAGATTATTCCTATCTAAAACACTATATATGAATAGCTCCCCAACCCACAGACAAAAAACAGGTTATGGGTTCAGTGAGTGATAGGAAGAAAAAAATAGAACAAAGAATGCTGACTTCAAGGAGATTTCTCGTTTGAAAAAGAAGGGGAATAAACTTCTTTTGTTTCTCCATTGGGCTATGAGACCGTAGGGCAACTCTTGATGAAACAACGTTTGTTACGAATTAACTAGATTTTAGATTTTAGAAGTATTTTTAGTATATTTGCTAACATTAAAGAATAGAAATTTTAGAAATTATTGTTTACAAAATGCAAGACTGTTTTAATAGATTGGTATCTCAAAGGAGTTGACTGCATTGTAAAGTTGAGAGATGTCATAACAGTGAAGCTGACACTTAATAATAATCTATAGTGTGGCTCCCCTCATGTAGTGTGACATGTATGTTAATAGTAAATAGAAAGAAAAGTTAGTTGTGAAAATGTGTTAGTTCTAAGTAATAACAGTGAAGTATGTGGACCTGGGGTAGTGATATCTGGAGTAACGCAGAAATTAAGAAATATTGAAACTAAAACTGTATTTACCAAGATAGATATGAACAATGAATTAAACTAATTCTATCTCAAAATGGTTGGTACATTTCTATATGCATTACTCATACTGACTGGAACATCTACAATAGAACAGAGATCTAATCTGCTAAAATTAAAAAAGGAAGGAAGAATTAGGAAAACTTTCATGAAAATACTCTTCTTGGGATTTAGCGAATTTTCCATTAGTTGAAATAATTGTGTCATATTTTTAATATGGTGTTAAGCTGTACCGTCTTATTTCTATTAATTCCCTGCACGTCCCCAAATCTAACCCTTTAGGGAAATTTTCATTCGAGAAAGCAAGAAAAGTTGTAGGCAATAGGGTAAAATGTATATGCCGCAATTACACATTTACATAGATCAACAAGAACAGCAGATCTGTCTTGTCGTTTGGACATTACATTTGAAATATTTAAACTTAAAAAAAAAGAAATATTCTGTTTCGATAGATTTTCATAACACCTCATTTGCATTACACTTCATTCGCTAATTAAAGAATTGAAAAAAGACTTTTCGTCCAGACAACCTTTTCATCTAGGGATTTTTATGTAAGGGTATTTTATCACACAATTTTTAAAATATCGATCTAAAATACTTTTAATGGAAACAGTTTTCTTCTAAATTTATCTTATTACTTAAACGAATGTTTATAGAAAATAACATTCATATAAAATCGTTAAATCTAAAACAATTTTAGATTAGGAAAATAATCTAAAATATAAGATATTAGTTTAGATGAGGAATTCGCTCAAAACAGAATACTTTCCCCAAGAAAAAAGGATTCGGCGAGTTAGACTACGATTTTACAAAAAACGGCGGATTCAAAATAGATATAAGATATTATAAAAATGAGAATATCTACATTGCTCTTGTATAAATATAATGTAAAAAAGCGTCTTAAACTTGCACAATTTTTTTAGTGACAATAGACAACATAACACAAAATTCATATAGATATAAATATGTCAAGAATATTCAGAAAAAAGAGATTTTTAATCCTTGATGTCTGACTCAGTGCGTCAAGATTTCATTGTTTATTTGGGTTACTCTATGCACTCAAATATAGGTGAACAAATACTTTAATCTGGACTATTGAAATGTAATTTTAAGATTTTATTTTAAAATTGCAATTTTATTAAATATCTTACTTGTATTCAAATAAGAATTTCCAACGTGAATTTTACTTAAAAACAATAGAAATAATATTTTGTAAATATTAGTCAACAATTAATAATAATATCAATACTCCAACTTAGAAATCGAAGAGGTAACATTTAAAAAATCTATAGTTAGTTCTGATAAAAATGACAATGTTATTTACATATAAATCGGCATTTCTTCTTTGGATGAAATTTTAGTATCTCTAATTCTTCGAGGGTGCCGCAAATATGGAATTCCCGGATTATATATATATATTTTTCAGGCATCTGTTATTGAATAACACGAGTAATTTTTCTTCATTTTTAGGATCTGTATTTTTTCAGTCGTCTGGCGATCTTTTTGGTGTCTGGATCAAATTGATATAGAATATTTCCCATACTGTTATCCCGAGCGCTTTCAACTGTTTTGCCAGTCGTCATCATGGTATATATATATATATATATATATATATATATATATATATATATATATATATATATTATATATATTATTACAATTATTATTATTATTATTATTATTATTATTATTTCAGTCTAGGAAGATTATAATAAAGTTTTTGTGTCCCTGAAGTTACAGCGCCTCCTGTGACTGTGAAGTCCGATGTTTGAAAAACATTCTCTACCACAGATGTGCATTTGAAGGCTGTCCCTGAAATGTTGATGTGCCGGTGCTTTGTTGCCGCTGCTTTCTTCTGGCCCTCTCTAGCTTCATGGTGTTGCGTCAGGGTGACTTCTGACATGAGCAATCCTCTACGGAGAGTCTGCCGGCACCGAGGGCGGCTCTGAGCAAAATTTTCCCAGCTGGAAGATGCAATGCCAAAGCATCTGAAATCCTTCTTTCAGACATCTTTGAATCGCAGCTGGGGGCGACCAATCTGTCTTTTACGAGACGAAAGCTCTCCATTCGGGATTTGTCCATCATCCATCCGACGTACATGACCCAGCCATCTGAGACGCTCTTGGTGGGAGTATAAGGTCCATGTTTCACTTCCATACATGAGGTGCTGATTACACATGCCCTATACACTTGTATCTTTGTAAGGGTAGTGAGCTTGCTGTTGTCCCACACTCTCGCTGTGAGCTTCCCAAAAATTGAGGTAGCTTTTCCGATCTGGCAACTGAGTTCAGTATCAATTGACAGGTTGTCGGTGATGGTGGACCTAAGGTAGGTGAAGGTGTTTACGGCTTCCAGTGATGGTGATTGAGGGAGGATTTTCAATTCCCTGTCCCATCGTCTTGGTTTTCTTTATACTAATGGTCAGGCATATATATATATATATATATATATATATATATATATATATATATATATATATATATATATATATATATCAATGTTCAGAAATTGATCTGTGAAATATTCAAACCTTTGCCATAACATGTCTTTGTTATTGTCATACTTCGTTCTGAGCATGCATAATTAAAAATAGAACACTTGTAGTCTCATGATCGAAATCTGAGTCTGCTAACGCCATTTGACAGTGTACACATAGTCACCTCACAAGAAGTATGCACCAAGGAAGAACAAAGAGCAGTGACCCGATTTCTCTCAGCGAAAGCAGTGTCAGGAGATGAAATTCATCGGATGCTTTTAAAACAATACTAAGACAGCGCACAATCGTGTAAAAGTGGCCGGACAAGCGTGGCACACGAAGAGGGGACAGGACACTCGTCAACCTCCACCACTAATAAGACGATTCAGCAAGCTTGAGAAATGGTAAAGGCAAACCATCGAGTTACTCTCGATGAAGTAGCTTTTTTATGCAGATTAGTTATTGTTCTGCCTTAAATCATTCAGATGAGCTCGACTCCCATAACGTTTGTGTGAGATTGTTACCAAGGGAGCTTACTGCAGAGCCCAAACGCAAACGTCTTCAGGGTTACCAACGTATGCTCGATCGCTATAAAACATTTTTGAGCAAAATATTCATATGCCATATTATGTGAATCCATTGTTATGAGGTATAATTTAAAAGACAGAGAAGCAAAGATTCTCTGTTAAAAAAAATTATACAAAAAGAATGCCAAAAAAGAAATTCTAAAACAATTAAAAAATTAGATAAAAATTATAAATCTAATTATTCTTTCTCTTGCTAAGGATAAATAGTAGGGAAGAGTGGGTTCTTTATCCTTGGTATGGCAACCGGTCTGGGAGAAGGAAAACTCTGAATTCCTATTACTTGTAGAACTGGATAAGGATGAACACCAGAATATACCTTCCCAAGACAACATACATGAGTAGCGCCCCCATCACAAAAGTAGCGTAGAGGCTTTAGTATAATTTATATTATTCCTGTCTAATACAAATCATTTTACACAATTGTATGAGTTTAAGAATTTCTATATAATACGCAATCATATGGTTTCTAGTAACTATTTCAACTTAATAATAATCGTGTTAGCCAATGAGTATATGCTTTCAAGTAACTAATAATAATAACCCTTAGCAAACAACTATCGCTGCAAGTAATTATTAATACAAATAATTTACACACATAGTTTCAGGTATTCTTTTCGAATACAAATTAATTTTCAAAACATCGATTTGATCCATAAATGGGACCGTAATATGAACTATAATAGCGAGTCAGATTAGACCTGGGACTAGTAGCAGTAAAGAGATGCAGTTTAGTTACCTACCTAGGACATATCTTTTGAGGTGGAGAAGTGATTTTATTCTTCTGCAGGGAATTGAGTCATTGTTTTCGGCTTCGAGGGCAAACTGGCAATACAATCATCAAGAAATATACACTAAAACTGGATACATCAATCACGTATATAATTCGCTGAAGTCACTTGAACTAAATAAATAAGCTAAAATCATGTTAAACTAACTAAGCTAAGACAAACATATCTCAGATTTTGGCATCAGCAGAATTTAGTATTTTTAAAGGCTCTATCGAGGAGTATTGTCTGCGCTGGACGAACCCGAGATTCACGTTGTCACACGATGAGATTATATTCATTCATAAAAGTAAGTCTATAGCTACAGGCGGGGATATTGCACGCGATGAAAGAGATAACATGAAAATAAGGAAACGAAGAAGAGTCTACTTCCAGATAATAGTAAAAGAAAACAATCCAAGAAAAAATAATAGATAGAAAAACGCGTATAAAATTGTTAACTGATATGTTTTTATGCCTGTTTTATCTATAAGAAAAGGGTGATAATACGTATTTAAATAGCGTGACGAGCCAATATTTACATCTTGATAGTTCGTTGATACAAGAAATACTACTATTGGTTAGAAAACGGAAGTATTCAATCGCTTTTGCAATAAAATAGGCTGGCTAAAAAGAACGTATTTTCATTTTTTTTAAAGTGGGGGGGAGGGTCGCTTGACCCACTACCTTCTAAAACCTTTTTTAAATGCTTTTGTATCAGTTTTCTTTATTCATTCTTCCTGTGTATTTTACTGATCACATATAATGATATTCCGATTTAACTTTACATACTTCACAATTCTTCTTCATTCTTTCTTTCTTTCTTTTTCTTTCTTTCTTTCTTTCTAAGAGACTTTCTTTCTTTTATTTCTCTGAATTTTTTTTTTATGAGGCATGATAATTCGACGTATTTAGATTATCCCCACTATTGTCCTCATATGTATTGTTATCTGTACAACGTTTCGGCCGATGTGCCCTCCGACCATCTTCAGGTATTTCTTGTCGGATTCGGGAACCTTTTTTTGAACTCGGGAACCTTGTTGTCGTAATCGAGAGTTATCGCGGAACTTTGAACCAATTGGACACATAGCATAGTGAATAAATGCGTGGGGTTAAGACAGTTCTAAGTGATAACTATCTCTAGGCTACAAGTTCAATCATGGTCAAGGGCGATAGAACCATAGAATAATAATCAAAACAACTTAACACCTGTACCCCAACTATGGTTAGCGAAATGAGAACAGGATACCCCCGTGGATTGAATAAACAGTTGGGTTCAAAGTTCCGTGATGGCTACCGATTACGACCAGAAGATTCCCGATTAAAACAGCACGGTTCCCGAGTTCGACAAGAAATACCTGAAGAAGGCCGAAGGGCACATCGGTCGAAACGTTATACAGATAAAACTAAAGGACAATAGTCCGAATAATTCAAATAGTAATTCAAATTCTGTTTTTCTTTCAGATACTTTCTTTATTTTTTATTTATTTCCTTCATAGTCATATACTCCAATTCTTTCTTTCTTTCTTTCTTAGTAAGTAACACTTTCTCTTTGTTTTCTTTTTCCTTTATTTCTGAAACATGATTTTTTTTTCTTAAAGAGATACTTTCTTTATTTCCAAATTAATGATTTCTTTTTTTTTCTTTTTTCTTCTTCTTTCATTCTTTCCTAATCAAAGATGTTCTTAACTTTTAGTTTCTTTCTTTCTTTTCTTTCTTTCTAAATCAAATATTTTATTTCCTTCTTTTAGTGTCATTAGTCTTCTTTTTCTCTTTCTGTCTTTCTTTCTTCGTTTGTTCTTTTCCTTTTTTTTTCTATTTCTTAATCCGTGACATTCTTTCTTTTATTTTCATTTTCATTTGGGGTTCCTTTTGATTTTTTCTTTCTTCAACTTATTTGTATGTGTTATTATTTTTTATTTCCTTTTTCTTTCGATTTTTCTCAACCTTTAATAATTTTTTTCTTAGTTTATTTTCCGTTGTAGCGTTTTTTTTTATTCCTTATTTTCTTCCATTTATTCGTAATAGGTGGCATCCTTTTTTTCTTTTCTTTTTCGTTCGTTCATTAATCAATATTTTCTTCTTTCTTTTCTCTCATTTTTACTGAAAATATTCGTAATAGTTGTCATTCTTTCTTTTTTACGTTTCTGGCTTTTCTTTGATTTATTTGACCGGTGACATTTTACATTCTACTGTCAGCTTTCTTAGTAATATACTTTCATTCATTCATTCTTTCTTTCTTTCTTTCTTTCTTTCATTCATTTTGTTGCTCCTTTTTTATCTAACGTCCCCCATGTTCATTGGGCCGATCATTTTCTTTTTCTTCTTTTCTTTATTTCTTTTGTTTTTCTTTTGTTTTTCTTTCTTTCTTTTCTTTCTTTTCTTTCTTTCTTTCTTTCCTAGTCAGATACTTTCGTTCTTCATTTCTTTAGTTAATTTTTATAGTCTTATCTTTTTTTCCTTCCAATTTCCTACTCGTTTGTTTTTGATTTTATTTTAAAAAAATTTTCAGCATCCACTAGTTATGTTTTCTTTCTTTCTTTCTTTCGCTCATTTTATTGTTTCTTTTCTTTCTATCTTTTCTTTTGGTGTTTCTTTTCTTTCTATCTTTTCTATTTTTATGTGTTTCTTTTCTTTCTATCTTCTTTATATTCAATTTTTGTTTACTCGTTTTCAGCACCCACCAGTTTCATTTTTTCTTTCATTCTTTTTACCCTCAGTTCATTCCTTTTGCTTTCTTTCCTTATTCCTTTTCTTCCTTTATTTCACCCATTTAACCCCTTTTTTTTCTTTCTACAACTTTTCTTTCTATTTTGTATTTAATGCTATTTTGCCTTTTTTTTAGTTTTCTGCTTTTTATTATTTCTTTTTTCTCGTCTTGCCTCATATCTCTCTTCACTTCCCTTGTAAATCCCCTTATTCAACTTACCCATCGTTTAAGCATTTCTCACCCTCCCAATGTCACGGATGTCTAGATATTACTCTGCATGAAATCCCTTTGCCAAATGCCCCACAAATTAACCTCACGGCTACCACCCTCCCACCCGGATAAATGGTGACACAATTTCGACAAATATACGGCGCTTAGCGAAAGAAGACATCTGCTTCTATCCATCCACATAGGTGATGATACCAAGTGATGCGAAAATCTGAAAGTCTTAAAAATCCCTTAATGAGATCTTATCCAGGTGTAAAACTGGCATTGCTGAAGAATTTCTCATGTGTGCCGCAAATACTTGCTTATTTTGAGAGAGAGAGAGAGAGAGAGAGAGAGAGAGAGAGAGAGAGAGAGAGAGAGAGAGAGAGAGAGAGAGAGAGAGAGAGAGAGATCACATTGGATCTTACTTGAATGGATAATAATACAGGGCATAATGTAAGACGATTGTATTGCGGCCAAGAACAGTGTGGTGATCGCCTTGTTAAGGAAGTAAATCAACAGTAACAAGCTTTTTTTTAAACAACGTGACCCTCGTTATTGCCCCGGGATCCAATGTTTAGCGATATTTTTAGCCAGTCTTTTCACAAACAAATTTATAGCAGTCTTCACCTGATGAAATTTCTAGATATACGGACAGTGTTTGCAACAAAAGAAATTTATCATGGGATATCTCGAGTGTATCTCCATGAACACATTTATTGCAGAATTACAAACCAATATCTCCAGGAATAAATTTCTCGTGAGATATTTTTATAGTTTGTTCAGGAAAGGTATTCTAATGATATATATATATATATATATATATATATATATATATATATATATATATATATATATATTATATATATATATATATATATGCAATGTCTCAACGACAAAAAAATCATGGTGAGATATTTCAGCTGTTTCATTAGTAAGAGGTTTATCGCTAGATATATAGCCAGTCTCTTCAAATTTCTTGCGAGATATCTCGACGGTTTCTCTGTAAACAGATTTCAAGAAAGGTCTCTGTACAGTCACTGCGTTAAAAGAAATTTCTAGCGAGATATATTGGCAGTCTCTCAATGAAAAAATATCAAGCGAGACATTTCAACGGTCTCTCCAGGAATACAGTTTTAGCGACAGTCACTTCCGAAACAGCTCTCTCGCGAGATATTTCGACAGTCTCTACAGCAACAATTTTTACGGGGATATTTTGACATTCTATCATTGGACAATGTTTTTTTCTCGGCATACTGTAACACTATTGTGTTATGGGTTGATTTGCAATCTATTAATTCATTACCAATTAATTAAAACTACCCTAATTATTAATTATGGTGGTTTGTTAAAATTAAAAGTAATATAATAATAATAATAATAATAATAATAATAATAATAATAATAATAATAATAATAATAATGATGTTTATATTAGAGGTAAATATTTATCTAAACGAAAAATTTTCACGTAGACAAAGAGATTCCTTAAATTATGGAATTTGATATATATCATCGGAATTTTAAATTTCACAAAATGAAATGATAAATTTAATAAATAAGATTCCAGTTTTTGAAAAGTTCGGCAACAATTTCAAAAACTTAGATAAATAAAACAATGGTTGGCCTTGACTCCAAATGGAAAGATACAAGCTAGGCTGGCACAAGGCAATTTAGACACGTAGGCAATTTTATCGAGTGGCTGGCCAATCAGAGACATATGTTAGGGTGGGGAGGTCTGGATCCCATAAATAACAGACCGTCAGACCGACAGACATAAAAAGTCAGAAGCGATAGAAAGAGAGACCGGGACAGACCGAAGAAGAGAGAGGCGGAGTCGGACACTCCGAAACCAGGGGCCCTTGATACAACTTTACCGATACACTCTGATGCCTTGCCACTCGGTACAGAATTGATAACTTAGCCAAAAACTAGCTGTAGATCGCAAATCAACTGGACAAAAATCACCTCGCTCCTTTGTAAAATAAATGTATATATTTTATACATAAGCATAAAAAAGGCGTTGTGTTCAATTCTATTGTTGATCCGTTGACAGCTTTTGGTTATTTAATCTTATTTCAGCCGAGTTGGTAAAAGAAACGAAACCAGCTCTTTTTCAGCCTTCCTATAAATCAACAGACAACATAAGAACGGGAGGCTGGAACGGGCAGTTTCGACGACTGTAATACTGAGCCGGAGCATCGTTCTCATACATAACATACATACTTTGACCGACGTTATAGTATTATATGTTTTTTACGGCTTTACAGGGGTCTTTTGAGAAGAAATTTATAGAATTATATTTTGTCAGTCTCTCCAAGTTATTTATTTATCAGCAACAAATTTGAAAAAATATACCTCATCAATCTAACCATGATACATTTTTAGCGAGGTATATCGTCAGTTTCATTAGGAAAATATCAATATCACCAAGAAACACATTTCTTGTAAGATATCTCATAGAGCACAGGTCAACAAAATGTTTAGCCTAAGCCAGCAAGGAACCTGGACGAGATGGGAAAAATCCAACACAGGAATATAACATGGTTGAATATATGGTGATCCGACTATAGTCACATCAAATCCCTGATCCAAGCTGTTTATGATATGCTGTCGAGTCCAATATATCAACATAGATAGGAAAAGATATATCGTATCTGCCCTGTGGAGGAAAGGGATCCCTGCAACACTTACAACAATTGTAATAAAGCATTATGATAGACGTTACCGTTGGCAGTACAGCCGGAATTGATAACAGAAGCCATATAAAAAATCAACTATAGTTCCTAGAAACATACAATTTTCTTAAAGCCGTAAAAAACATCACTTAAAAATCAAGTACAAGACCAACATAGTTTTTAATTGCCTAGGACTGGCAATTTAAAGTGAGAAACAAAGATTTCCGAACAATACAAAAACATCACTTTTACAAGAGATGAATATCTTCCCAAACAATACCAAAAGGGTAAAAATGTTTGAGTTAATAGCACCATGACAAAAGAATATTGAATAATCACATGAGCGTAAATTCTCAAAATACTACAAACCATTAGAATGTAAAAATGAGGGCTTGCGATCACGCTGTGTGCCGGTAGAAATAGGACAGAGGCGTTTTGTAAGCTGCATACTGAGTAAATCCCTATCAGGAAATTAGAAAGGAAATGTAATACGCAAAATAACCGAAAATACAGAGATAACTGCAAAGTGCTTGTGATATAAAATGAATACAAATCGGAAAGATTCTAGAAGAAATCAAAATCAAAACTTTCTAAATTGGCGGTAAAATGCATCCGTCGCGAGACTGTTGGGGTTAGAGTAAATGATTCGGTCATACTCAATATGCAGCAGGCGTGAGAAATGATACTAACAGCCAATACATATATATGGAAATTTACAATCTTCGAAGATCGGAAACAGTTGCTCATTTCTCAATTTTCCTTCAGGTCATATGAATAAAGGACAAATTCTGGGGCCATTTTAAAATTAGCTGGTTGCAATGAAGTGCTTGTGAAACACTGATATTGGATACAGTTTGCGACATTATCAATCTTGACCAGGTTACTTTAACAAGGGGGTATGATGTCGAAAAGACCCGGAAGACAAATGAATTAGACATCACTAACAATGCATCCAACTGCAACCTCGAGACTTTTATTCTGAAAAATAAAAGTCTCCACTGGAACAAATTTTATGCGATATATCTCGTCTCTCAAGGAACAAACAAATAGCGAGATATCTGGTGAACTGCTTTTACACAAAGAAATGTCCTGTAGTATATTTAATCATCTTATAGCAAGGCGAATGAAATCGTTGCAGGGCAAAAAAAAAGAAATCTGGCGAGATGTACTTGTGCCTTAGCGTTTTATCTTAAAGTAAGGGAAAAGAGCGAAATAAAAAGAAAACATTATTATTCTAAAGTCCATATCTTTATAATCTACAAAATTGAAAATAGTGAGGTCTTGCAGAGTTTTGCCTCAGGAATATGAAGTAGAGACACTACGCAACAATGCCGAAGAGTTAGTTCGATGAAACAGGCATTTTAAAAGTCAGTTTCTCATGTATTAATACAATTGTTATTAACTATATATCCAAGTTTTGGCATTTATCCTACGCGTCACAGTAATGAAAAGCGAGATATACTGAATAAGCTAACGCGGGATGGTGATTGATAGATTTTTGTTGTGTAGTGTTGTGGGGTCTCGAAGAAAGATGACGGAGACAGAAACGAGATGAAGAGATCACATGTTCATATAAGGGAAATGAAAAAAAAACGCACAAAAAACAGATATTTAGTCACAGGAAAATACCTCTCAGTTTATTATCGGTTTGCAGCCTCTCAAAATAAAACAATGATAAGTGGTATTCTTGAGCCGATGAAAGAAAACATCTATTGTTCTTTAAATCGTAGCCTAACTACAATGGATGGGAGTTTTGCTGCCCACAAAATTAAAGTAGTTACTTATCCTCTGTTGGTTAATAACTATCCATTTTCACAAAGCACCCAACCGTGACCGTTTCCCGAATCCGCCGCGAAAAATTTCGGGATTGATTTTTTCCTGTCGGTCACACATTCGGGTATAATTATTTACTAAACTTTGTTTAGATGTAACTCAAGGCCAGAATAATGGGGCGCCCAATGAGAAACTCACTAACAATGGTCTGAAAATCTACCTTGCTAACCATTACACCACCTGAGGTGCCCATACAGTCGGGTATAAGGTTCACTGGAGGTGGAAGGCTGTCACTATTTTAGATCAGTCTTGTTATTTACCCAACTACATTCTTCAACACTTCCAAGTCACACTGAAAACATAATTTCTGGCTTGATTACAAAAGTTAAGCACCGAGAAATATATTTGTTGTTCAGATGCTGATCATTTAGTAAGTCGTGTAAGCAAGGCAAATCCTAGTGTACAAAACTAAACAAGGCTTCGTAAATATTAACAATCTTATTCATCAACAAAAACATTGTGATTTTTGTCAACTTTATTGTCTTACGAGATTGTAGATGTTCACTTTAATCTTAATACAGGTCTTTCCCCTTGACAGTACCATGCTTGCCGGAAGGAAAGCAAGGTACTATAGACCTTGAAGTCAGCGTCACCACCGAATTCTGTTATTATTTCTTCTAAAGTGGTTGCCCTAGCAAGGATGGAGATATTAACCCACAGCTAACAGAACAAGAGATAGATCCATGCCTTTCTCATAGACATACGCTACATTAAGAACAATATTATACATAGTATTGTTGGTTAGTTGATTTTAGGGCATGCCACCCCTTGTTAGCATATTTTATGCCGAAGACATTATGTTTTATTCATTCTTGATGGTGTTTCAATTTCTTTCAAACACAAAAAATTTAAACATTATTAAAACTCATTTATTCTATTTACACATAGATGCGAACCTAACAGGTAATACTATTCCGGGTCAGAGTGGACCTGGGAGTAATGGTGATGAAGAGGTTCTCAACACTCCCCAGCGGTCCAGAATTTAATCTTCATAATTAAATGCAGTTTAACATCATGTCCAGGACAATATAACACTCGGCCTTACATATAATTAAAAGGGTTGTGTATTTGCCATAAGGATAATAGGTTTGGGACAATCTGTAGTTGATTGGGCTTGGCGTGAGCAGCTGATTGATTGGAGGGGACCTCTCCAACCGCCCGTCTAACCTAAGTAAGGGACAAAGTGGAGTGTTGTATGTCATGGATTGCACGGCCATTAGGAATCCCTCCTAAATCATCGCGGGTCACCACCCATGGCCAACAGATGACCCCATTGTTTTTTCTTACCCCGCTGTAGAGGTGTAGTCGGCATATTCTACAGCACCCAACGACAGGGCGAATTATACATAGGAAAAATAGGATTAAAACGTTTAAGCTCCGTGTCGACAGGGCTTAAATACGTTGACTGTATCGCCTGCAGAGACGACATTTAACCGCTCCGAAAAGGGAGATGTCTTCGGTATAATACTAAATTGCATCTGATAGTGACACTATGGAGAACTAGCGAATTTGACGTACCCATTCATCACCATTATTCCCAGGTTCAGTCTTACCCGAATTTGTAGTATCTGTTAGGGTCCTATCTAGGATCAAATAGATCTGTTTAAGCATTTTTCATATTCGATAGGACCATGTACAAAAATACTCTTAAAAACAATTTTATAAGAAATGTAAAAATGAACTTCCAATGAACGTGATTCCCTAACTTACAAAATTATCCTCGACAGGTTGACATGCCGTTAAAACAATAAATCAACTATAAAACGATTGAGTTTATCATTCTGGGTAAATGACCAACGCGTTTCTTTCAATGACCCCTCAGTTTATTTGATCATCAATATGTTAATACTTTTGTAACGACCTACCTACATCAGCTCTTTGGGTTATCTGTGCGTTATGCTCAGTAAAAAATGAAAATGAAAGTTACCTGAGACAAAGATCAGGTGCAGAGCTGACTATGAGTTCACATAAAAAAAAAAAACAAAAGACCAAAAAACAGACATGGTTATTTTTGTGTCGATGGCAGAATCGTATTCCATCCCTGTTTTTTGCTTAGGAAGGGCGTTTCGCTAGCTTCGAAATATAAATCATTCCTTGTCGACTGTCATTTATTAAATGACTGATCCTTTTCAAAAACCTTAATCCTCACATATGACCATTTCTCACACCTACAGCGAAAACTCCCGTGGTAGACGCTTTGCAGTAGGTCATACAGCTGGTCCCCAGGTTAAAAGTATAGGTAGACTAAGCTACCTGAAAATTAACCCCCGTAAGTCACGGTTACGAAACTAATACTGAACCCAGCAACAATCCCCTTAACTGGAAAATACCCCCGTAATTCATAGTCAGGAAATTAATAATATGCAAAGATAAACTCCGTATCTCACGGTAAAGAAATTAGTACTAAGCTCTCTCCGTAACTGAAAAATATCACCAGTAAAACCTGTTCCAGACTTTCTCTGTTACGCATTTTCTTTTTTGCTTCGATACTACAGTATTATTGGATCTTATAACATTCATAAGTTCCTGTACATAAAAATTTCAGCTGAACATGTCAGAGGGGAGATTCTGAAATGAGATCTGTAATTTGGGGACGGCCAGGTGTTTTTGGCCAGGATTCTCTAACAAACGTTAGGAAAAATTCATCGTCGGCTTCGCTTCTTTTGGCATTTGTACTGCTAATACCTCGGAACTAATTGTGTAAGTACTTGTCCCCACATGTTCTGGTGCTTTTGTTCTTGCTTTTCTTATTTATTTATTTATTTATTGTTTTTAATTTATTTTCTCTTTATGTCTCAATCTTTCTACACTCATTAGTAAATTCACAAATCGACAGATTCCCGCTAATTACTTTCTTTCCTTTTACACAAGAATGCCTGACATGCTGAGTCAATTAGCAAGTTGGATCTAATTGCTAACGATTGTGCGTTCACGCTAGATGCCTGGTGGTTGTCGCTGGGGATCGAGTGACAGCACATCCTGACACTAACTCTACCGTTACCTGTACAGTCTCAGTTCTTCCGCCAATAACTAATTACTCGAATGTTGTTTTTGTAAACCAAAAACATATGCTTTAATCTTGCTTTTTATTCTTGCGTTAGGTTCTGGTATATTTCTGTTATCCGTATCGTTTTAATTTTGAAACGTGGTATTTTTGTTTTATTTTGTTTATTCACAATGATTAGATCTTGATTTTTTGTTTGAAAGGGAAGGTCACTTCTAGATTAAAAGACCAAGGCTATTATAATTTATTTCATTATCCAAATTCATGGTTTGAATTCACAAAAAGTGTACCGTGTTCTAACTCCAATTATTGTTTTTTTTTAATTATTTTTTTACAGTTTCCATAAAATCATTTCTCCGATTTGTATATGTTTACCCAACCCCTTCGTCACAGCATAAGGTCATATTTTAAACAGATTGAAGCTGGCTTGAATTCAAAGATTTCCTACTGCACTACTCTAACGATCATCTAATATGATATGCATGGTTGAAATATATACTGTTTGGGCACGAAGCAGAACACTGCATTTTGATTGCTCCCTGGATTTTCCACCGCTTGGGCGTGGCTATTGTAATCTTGCAATAAATGTAGTATTTCTCATCCCTGAAATAAAGGTTAGAAGACATAGACACCGTTAAGATCCGCCTCTAAAAGTAGGAGGTCAATGCTTATTAGGCATGTGAAAAACAGGGATCAATTGCTTTTGGGTCCTGTTTGAGATCAAGTAACAACTTGATTAAATATTAATCTCTTTTAAGTATTTCAATTTTAATTCAATTTTCTTCATTATTTATTTATTTATTTTCTTTTCCCACTAGTAATTTTGTTCCCAGCACATATATCCTTGCAAACACTGCCGCATATGTGACTAGTAATATAATTGTATTTTTCATTAATGCCGCTTTTCAGAGTTCGTTGAGTCTCGGTTCATAGCAGTTGGATGACATGGGGGTTATTCGTTCTAAAAAAATATGGTCCTACTTATCAAAAATTCCGCCATACCATCCCAAACAGTAACAGGGTTACTGTGGAGAGTCAGTCGTGGAGTTGTCGAAGATTTACTTCGCCTCAATAGCAAACATTATGCTTAATACCATGGCCTGACGTATAAAAATGAGCTTCTTAAGATGACTGCGCAAGATGGTGTACGGTTGTACCATGTCTTACAATAATTGTGTATGTACGCCACTTGGACATTGAATTACGATGACGTAATGAGCACGTTTTCTTATCATATTTACATTATTATTTAGCCAATTCGTCCTTACTTCTCGAGTCTTAAGCGTGTCTTATTTATCTTACTTGGGTGTTTGTGTGATAAGAGGTAAGTTGCCGTACTGTTGTTTTTTGTGGCATGTCTCCATCCTCACTCCCACTCTCACTCTCTCTCTCTCTGTCTCTTATATATATATATATATATATATATATATATATATATATATATATATATATATATATAGAGAGAGAGAGAGAGAGAGAGAGAGAGAGAGAATTTAAATTGAATTCTACATCACAAAGTACATGACTCTGGTCGTCTGAGATTTGTTCACGTACTTTCACAGGTACGGTGTTATCCCAATCATTGGCAATGCATACAGGTTTCTTTCTGGTGTGCGTCTTGTTCACCACTCTCACCTGTTGCACAGAAGTGTCATCATTGGTAGATAATAATTTGCAGCAGATCGATTCTTCATTTCCCAAGGCAATTGAATTGGCGTCGACAAGTGTCGATTGATTGGTCCAGAGCAATCGATCCATTCGCTGAAGCGAACACCAAGTGCTCTTATTAGTCATTTACGCAATTAGCGATGTTCCCATGTGATTGTCTCAAACAGGGACCGGGGAGAGTGCACGTAAAATGATTGCATCATTCATGCAGGGTGGAACGTGGACAGTCAATTTTGATGACGTGATGTGCACCTTTTGTTATCATATTTACTTCATTATTTAGCCAATTACTTATCCATTTCATTCTTCTATTATCCTTCTTCCCTTTCACCTTTTCTTCTCTCATTTATTTTTTCATGTTATCCCTTTTCCTTCCTTCTTTCTTTCTTTTCTTTCTTTTCCTTCTTTCTTATTTCTCCCAATTTATTTTCCTCTTTCCTTCTGTTTATTGGTTTCTCTTTATTTCTTTTATTTCGTGACCCTAGTTGTTTCACACTTTTATTGTTTCATACTTTTAATAACTCATTGATTTATTTTATTTTGTTCTTTCTTTCTTTCTTTCTTTCTTTCTTTCTTTCTTTCGATTCTTTGCTTTTCTTTCATTATTTATTTTGTTTTTCATACTTTCTTCAATCATTTCTTCTCTTCCACCATTTTTTTCTTTCTTTTCTTTCTTTCTTTTCTTTCTTTCTTTTTTTCATTCTTCCCGAGTTAAATTTTCTTCCCTTTTATTTCCTTACGTTCTTTGTATTCTTTCTCTCAATTCTATTTTTAATATATTTCCTACATTTTCTTTCGTTCTTTCCTGGTGTGTTTCCATCAGTTTCATGCCTTTCTTTCTTTGTTTTTCTTGATTACTTATTCATTTCTTTCATCTTTTATTTTATTTTTCTTGGTTCGTTTTCCTTATTTCTTCCACACTTTCTTCTTCTTCTTCTTCTTCTTCTTCTTCTTCTTCTTCTTCTTCTTCTTCTTCTTCTTCTTCTTCTTCTTCTTCTTCTTCTTCTTCTTCTTCTTCTTCTTCTTCTTCTTCTTCTTCTTCTTCTTCTTCTTCTTCTTCTTCTTCTTCTTCTTCTTCTTCTTCTTCAAAAAGCAGCAGAAACAACAGCAATAGCCCAAAATACAACGACAACAACAAGTACTACTACTACTACTACTACTACTACTACTAAATTCTAATAATACAACTAATGATAATACTAATAGGAAATGAACAGTTGTAATTTAGTGGGTTTTGGCGTTTCAACGGACTGATAATAAAGAAAGCGAAAAGATATGCACATACCTGGATCTTACCAGATAGCTGGGAAAAAAATTAGGAACATAGAAGTGACGAATTAGTAAAAGAGACTAAGGAAGTGAGGGAAAGGGAGGCAATCGACTCTATCCAAAACTCAGCACTGTTCAGCAGCGATGCGGTTTCGATAGAATACTTAAAAGTAGATGGAATACTTAAAAGATTCCTGTAGATTTCGGTGAAATATCACTAGTTAAAACTAATATGAAAAACTCGGAAGTAATAATATAAATTTCTCCGTAATTGTCCTTTCTTTTGTATATCATTTAGTAATTAATTTTATTTTCCTTGTAAGATTAATCCTGTTCTCGACCAGTTTATTCTTATCTGTATCTACTGTTTCTTTTTCTATTTCCTCTCCTTTCTCATTTTACGATTACTTTAGGCTTTGCTTTTTTTCTTTTTCATCAGCATTATTTATTTTAATTTCTTGTGCCTCAGTAATGTCATCGGCTATCTACGCATTCTTATATTTCTTTACAACTCACTCTTTTCTCTCTGCCCCCTCTATATCTATCTATCTATCTATCTATCTATCTATGCTCGCAATTATCGAATGCGTATCTCCTTCGTTTTCCTTGTTTTAATTTGTCTCCTAATTATTCTAAATGGTTTTCTTTCGTTTCTCTTTCATCTTCTTTGCTTTCGTCTCTCTTTCATCTTATCTTCTATTGCCTCTTTATTCCTTGTTTTAATGCATTAAACATTTGACGGTTCCAATTTGTCATTTCCTTTAACACTTTCAAAGCCAGTCTCTATTGACATTCCTTTTAGTTCTCCCTCAGTATATATGTTTTCCTGTCGGCTTTTGTCTTCTTCCCACTATACTTACACACTTTGGTTCTCATTTAAAAAACTTGATGTATGTATTTATTATAACGTCATATCAGTAATAACTGGTGCATCATCATCATCATCATCATCATCATCATCATCATCATCAGTTTTACTGACAACATGGATTCCCTTGACTATCTCAACATATCATATATCATTCTTGACAACTCCTCTAGACTAGTGATTCCCAACGTGGTAACCTAGACCCAAAAGCGTACCGGAAAAAACGTTTTAAAATATGCCCGGAATTGTACACACAAAGAATCATAATTTATTGCAGATTGAAAAGAGTAGATACTTACGCCTAAAGCTTATTTTGCGAGATGTTTTGAACAAATCCTGTAAACAGTACCGTACAAAACAAAAGATGTGCGTCAATTCACCTCCCTTTTCACAAATCACCTAAGAAAAGTGAATAAGACATGATGATCTCTACTGGGAAAACAAAGATGTACTTATAAGCGACGTTCCCCTTAGACTCCTACATATGGACACATCGACAAGCAAGCATTCTATTCAGCAGATATGCGCGGACACTGGGTGTCGTCTAGAGCAGTGATTCTTAAAGTGTGACTATAGGTCCACAATGAGCCTGATGAAGTGTAAAATGCTCCAGATGGGTTATGAAATGAATGATTTACTCACAAAGAAACAAATCATTACTGAGAATATTTACGCCTGCTGCTGAAATAAGGTTCCGAAGTTCAATTTGACAAGCTGATAGATATATAACTGGAGCATTGAAGCTATTGGTCAGAATTTATATTTTCTACTTCATTTTGCTTTTGTAAATAAAATCTATTTCCAGAGACATGGAATTTATTTTTGTGCTTACGTAGGCCTCAATTATTTACACCAAAAATGGGCCCCAATGAAGAAAAAGTTGAGAAACACTGTTCTAGATGGCACCCAGAGTCTGCACAGAGCTGATGAATATAAGTTTTTGTTTGTCGGGCAAAACTTGTCGATTCTATAGAACATTGCTTATAAGTTCGTTATTTTTTCACCCTCAGTGTCCAGCATTTATTCCTCGTCTTACTTGAAATGTTTTCGAGATCGGAGATTGGAACCCGTACTGCTGCTGTTTTGTAGGATAATGTTTCCTAGATTTGTTCAAAACAGCACGTAGCATCCTTTTGTAGATCACATCTAGATTTTTTTGTCTCCAGGCGTTATGTTTACGTCCAAGTGCAATTTTACAATAATACTTGCTTGACAACAGCTTGGAAAAATTCCCGTTTTATTCTATCAGAGTGACCAGATTTCCATATAATCATTAAAGCCTTCTCTCAATGACACTCTTGTCGATTTCAATATCATTTCAATTTTCCTCTGAGATCCACTGTTACCACACGTTTCAAGGTCACCTGTAATTATGTTTACACTGTCTCCTTTGTAGATTCTCTTTATTTATCCTTGTTTCAAAAGAAACATCGGCACTCATTAGTGTATTGTCACATGTTATATAGATAATTTATATTAGGAAGGGGAATCGTGTCTTTCATGACAGAATTATTTGCGAATGGAATGTCGTTTTCTATGTCTACAGTTTCGAGATGGTAATATCAGTCATGTTAATTGCTCCATCGGTATGGCTTAGAATACACTAACTGTATACCCTGCACAGGATAAAACATCCCCAAGCAAGAATCTAGGATATGACATTAAATTGCATCTGATGTTAAGGCACTTTTTTTATATATATAGTAGGGTCTGCCAAATGTGATATCACACACATATAGTTTTGAAATAAATTTACTCCCACCCACCGACTGAAAAGAATTACCAAAAATCAGGGAATTACCCAATTTAAATGACATTTGATTTATCAATAAATGAATTTTACAATGCATTAGTTATTTTTTTCAAACCCTGATTTTTTTTCAGGTTACTTATCTTTTATCCCCCTTATTTGGGGGCGCAAAATATCAGTGGTGTTATTTACTTTCGAAACGAATTACAGTATAAATAAAATGATAAAAGACTGAAGATGTGAATACAAGAAAAAAAATTAAGGGGGCTACTCTGGGGGAAAATAAGTATCGAAAATGGGAAGATTAAATGAAAAAAAAAAATTGGCGATTTTTTAATTGTGGTTTAAGTATATAATTAAACCTATTAAATTATAAGTGAAAAATTATACATCGATATTTGTTCTGTTTAAAAGGACGGGGCCTAACATTTGAATTGAGTTTTCTCCAAACAATATTAGATAACAAGTATAAAGTAGACAAGTTATTAAATAATATTTGCTTTTAGAAGAAAAAATGAAATTTAAAACTTACAATTAAGCGTTTCATATTTTAAATGAATTTTATATATTAATTAGGTATACAAATTGCTGTTTGAGAAACTACTACGGATGTCTGTAAGAGTAATACTTATGCTAAAGAATTTTGATATATTGCCATTGAATCAGTTTGATTGAAACGATTAAGTAATTTTTAAAAAAGAACTCCTTAATTGATAAGTCAACAAAGAAAATTTCATTAAGATCAGATAATTCCCGGATTTCGTATAATGTTTTCATCATCCGTACGAGAAGAGGTCACGTAACATTTTCTTCCGGTTATTTCTTTTGTAAATAAAACGCACAATAATTTTTAGATCGTCTTTTTTCTGCGTGTTTAGACCAAGAAGAAAAAGATATTTAATTTAAAAGAGTGTATTTATTGTTTTTTTTATATTGATTTCTAAGAAGCCTTAACATGAGACAACATTTTGGCAGTATCTAATAGATAGATAGTGTAATGTGGCCTTTCATTGACATTACATGTCCATTATGACCCGGGCAATTGTACATTTCAGGCTCCCATTTATGGGTCAACTAGATCTGTTTAAAATGATTAAAAAAACTATGCAAGAACTTTGAAAATAAAAATTCAATGAACACACTTCTCTAAAATCGGCGTATAAAATGGCCCTTAACGATTGTCACGTGATTATAATCAATTAATTAATCGTTCAACATGTCGTATTAGCAAGGTTGGGATACAGAGAGCTCAGTCAAATTAAACCTGTTTAAATCATTCCTGAGGAAAGAAAGTAAGAAAACGAGAGAGAGAGAGAGAGAGAGAGAGAGAGAGACAGACAGACAGACAGACAGACAGACAGACAGAGAAAGAGAGAGAGAGAGAGTGAGAGAGAGAAAGAAAGAAAGAGAGAATAGAGAGGAAGATAGAGAGTGGAAGGAAGGAAAAACAAAAAAGAAAAAATGTGAAGAAGGTAGTAAAGAATAAGTCAGATGGAAAGCAAAATTGAAAAAGAGAAATAGATTGATAGATAGAGAGTGTGTAGTACTATATCTAGATCCCCCCCCCCAAGATCACCTGCGACAGCGGCAACGTCATCTACTACATCTTTTGAACCAAATGCAACGAGAATGGACACATAGCAGATACTTAACAACTTTTAGGCATACATTTAAAAAACACAAACTAACTTTTCAACAAGTATCTCAATAAGCACCTTTAAGGAAGAACATTAACAAAACAGGACGCACATTAGACAACTTAAAACATCCTGATAGATCACAACTTTCTATCAACGCAAAAGTACAAACAAAAACAAACCCAAGAGATAGTTCATTTTAATTCACAAACACAAGCACAAACACACTCAAATCTAGGTAATTTAAACGCATATAAATATTGGGGGGGGGGCGTCACAGTCAAGTCTGACGCAATGTTCTTCCAATCGACAGTCTAAACACTCCCAACTGTATCATGCTCGTCTCACCAACAATATCCAAAATTATTTCTCTATCCCGCTCGTCTCGACAACAAAATGTTACTGCAGTTGTTCTCTCCCTGTCTGGGAGGGCAAGTCCTTAAAATATACCTCAATCTCACCACATCCGGGCTCCTCACTCAGAATTGTCCGTGCAGCACGTGCGACACTTGTCATCACTGCAAGTATGCGTCAATCCTTACGGTGCGACCACCTACATCCGGGCCACTCTGCTATTTCCTATTTCACTGCTCGTCCACGGCCCTCTCACATTCTGAAGGATGCGGGTTCGTCTCTAGATCAGTCCTACACGTCAGGCGAAGCCTAGCCCGCTTCCTTCGAGAATACGGCAATTCTTCACGCCCGCCACTCTCTCTATCACACCGTGTTACACGAGGTACGTCTCCTCTCTCACTACTGCTACCCAAAAGAAGTCCACCACAAAAAAGGGCAGGACCATAGAATCAACAGGAAAAAAACAACATCAAAGACAACCAGCCAATAAACTACCAGGCAGACAGAACACCACGTGTCCCCACACTACAGACAAGAGAAGGAACAGACGATGCCCCTCGACTTTGGTAAATAAATAAGATTATGAACAGAATATTAATTTTGTTTCCGATCTCCTTCTCTCTCCCTCTCTTTCTCTCCCCCCCTCTCTCTCTCTCACACACTCTCTCTCTTTCTTTCTCTCTCTCTCTCTCTCTCTCTCTCTATATATATATATATATGGAGAAAGACAGACATAGTGTGTGGCGAGAGAGAGACAGTGTGTGTGTGAGAGAGAGAGAGAGAGAGAGAGAGAGAGAGAGAGAGAGAGAGAGAGAGAGAGAGAGAGAGAGACAGTGAGGGAGAGAGAGAGAGCATAATTTAAACATGTACATTATGGGTAGGTTTCTAGAAAAATCGATACGTCAGTATAGGTCCTTTTGTCGCATTTACATTCCAGCCCGTCGCTGGGGACTATAGAATACACCGACTACTGTTCTTTCGAGGGACTATCTCGTGGCCGTATGGTGCGATCCGTAATGCTTATGGATGGAATCCTGCTGATTTGCAACACTATTATTTGGCCCTTACTTTGGCTAGACGGTCGGTCGAAGAAACTCCGTGTGATCAATCATGTTGTCAAGACATTCGCTGATTTAAATACTGAAATTTCTACATTATCTTATACATGTTATATATGATGCAAAACCAATAATTTTTCAGCGCATTTTTCTTTCATGCTGTTTCCTCAAAAATTGGTACAAGTGCAAGATCTAATTTTTGGTATCAGTAATTAATAGACCAATACAAAACTTTCGGTGACTCATGAAATTTTATATCTTAAAAAAGTAAAAAATCGACCAAGACTAATATATATATATATATATATATATATATATATATATATATATATATATATATAGCCCGTTCATCTCTTCGACCCCTAAACATCGGTATTTAAAAAGTTAAACATACATTTCTATTCAATATTTATATAAAGATTAATACAAATTATGCTTCAATATATTTGTTTCTTTTTATTTTTTATATGTAGTTGTTTTTATGTTGTTTATTTTTGTTATTCTTTCATTTGGCTTATTCGATTTTCTATTATGATTTATCTTTATTAGTTCGGTTTATTGTTTAGTATTTTTTACGAATCCTTTAATATATCATCGAATTATACCCTTATATTTCTTATAAAACGTTGCGCTTTGATGGCCTCCACCAATTTTTGTTTAAACTATTTGTATTAGATAGGAAAACATGATATCAAATATATGTGCGCAAAAAGGATCATAAGAATAAACTACACAAAAATGTAAATATGAAATTGAATGAAAGCGATTTCTAAATTGCTAGGCATAAACTAACCCTTGATGGGTTCACCTGCCGTTATAACCAATCAATCAGGGATTTTTAATGCGGCTCAATACGTCGCACTGCAATATTTTTAGTCAATATGACATTTTCCAATAGAAAAAAAAAATTTGTAATATCAGCGAGTCTCTCTCTCTCTCTCTCTCTCTCTCTCTCTCCCTCCCTCCCTCCCTCCTTCCCTCTAACTTTCATCTCTCCCACATCTTTTTCGACCTAATCTTCTGTATACTCTCAGATTACTCCAAGCTTAAATAATATGCACACACCATTGCTTATGTGTATACCTGATAGCTTATATATCGAAGCGGCGATAAGTGGGTGTCCTTGCTGGTGACTTTGATCTTCCCAGTCAAAGCATTTTTGCTAATGAAGCATGACAGAATTTAATCCAGCCTGGATTGGATGGTTGACTCTAAATCAAAAAATATGTCAGCCATGACGTGGGGCCATCTTGTTGAGGGATATAAAGAGATCCACTGACGTCACACTCAGGGGCTTTAAGTGCTTTATGCTTTGACATCAGTGTTAATGCCAAAGAAGGACAGATCTGCGCCGAGATGTTTGGCACCATTTAAAAGTAAGGCGACCACTTGAGATTTAAGGAAGCGTATGGATTGACTCGCTGAAGAAGCCGGTTTGGCAAAGGTGTTGACATTTCACAGAATAAGGGTTAACTCTTTGGGAAAAGAGATTAAAACTAAATAAAGAGAAGTTTTTTGGACGAAAAAAAAAGAGAGTTTTTTTGTTAAATGTTTAATGTTTCGACCGGGGAAACATGTTTAGATGGAGAAGCCGTGAAATTACAGACAAGACTTGGACAGAATCAAGAAGGAATGGAGAAAACAAACAGCTATAAATGTATAAATGACGTTTCCTCCTGGAAGAATGAAGAAAGTATAGAAAATAAACGAGGGAAGAAAAAAGCGTAAAATGATGAGAGAGGGGAATTTTTTGTATACTACTACTACTACTACTACTACTACTACTACTACTAATAATAATAATAATAATAATAATAATAATAAGAAGAAGAAGAAGAAGAAGAAGAAGAAGAAGTATATGTCATTGTATTCACTGGAAAATATGCAAGTACTGTGCAATATCAAAATCTGAATAATTCTATAGACAACAAACAGAACCAATAACGAAGTCCAAAGAAACTATTATTTTCTGGGACTTTGTTATCCAAAGAGAAAAATGAAGAGCAACAGATCAGAAATAGTTGTGAGGAAACATACAAGAAAACTAATGTATTCTAATAGATATTTGAGCACGAACAGATAATAAAATATCAATTAAGGAATATAATAGAATAAGTAAATACAAAGACGTGGAAATAGCGATTTCTAAATTCCTAGGCATAAACTAACCATTGATGGGTTCACCTGCCGTTATAACCAATCAATCCGGGATTTTTAATGCGGCTCTATACGTCGCACTTCAATACTTTTAGTCAATATGACATTTCCCAATAGAAAAAACAAAAAAATTGTTGTATCAGCGAGTCTCTCTCTCTCTCTCTCTTCTCTCTCTCTCTCTCTCTCTCTCTCTCTCTCTCTTCACTTTCATCTCTCCCACATATTTTTCAACCTAATCTTCTGTATACTCTCAGATTACTCCAAGCTTAAATAATATGCACACAACATTGCTTATGTGTATACCTGATAGCTTATATATCGAAGCGGCGATAAGTGGGTGTCCTTGCTGGAACTGGAATTAATAGTAATGAAGAGGTACTACACACTCTCGCCCGGAGCGTCATGATTAGTTACAGTTTAACGTTATTCCCAAAGCACTAAGATCCTCAATCGTCTTTTAGCTAATATGATAGAATAGGTTGGCGGTTTGGCATAACAGCAAAAGGGTGGGACGATCGTAGAGTGCTCGAGCTAGCCATGACCAGTCGATTGATCGAAGGGTGTCACTCTTCCCGCTTGTCTAGATCACGTAATGGTCAAATTGGTGTGTTGCAGGTCATTGATAGCTTCGCCACCTGGGTTCCGTCCTTAAGAATCACGGTCACCTCTCACAGCTAATTGGGAGCTCAGTTAGTTGGCTCTCAACCAACGACAAAAGTGCGGCGGCGTGTTATAAGACGACAGAGTAAAGTGAATTCCAATATTACTAGGTACCGTATCTCTGTAGTGAATCTAAAAACCACTAGGCACCATAGGTCAAAGATGAGTATTGTAGGTCTAAGTGGAATTTGAACATCCCTGGGTGCCGTAGCCTAAAGGTGATTTATTATATCACTGGCTATCCTAGGTCTATGTGGAATTCCAACATCACTTAGTACCGAAACCCTCCGGCGAGTTCGAATATCACTGGACACTATTGCCCTAGGCTGAGTTCGAATTTTACTCGTTACCATAATCCTATGGTGAATTTTAAAAATCATTCAGTACCATTGCCCTAGAGTGGGTCGTAGACCAATAGGTAAATAAAACATCACTAGTTACCGTAGCCTGCTGTGAG
This sequence comes from Doryteuthis pealeii, assembly GCA_023376005.1. Taxonomy (NCBI): domain Eukaryota; kingdom Metazoa; phylum Mollusca; class Cephalopoda; order Myopsida; family Loliginidae; genus Doryteuthis; species Doryteuthis pealeii. The sequence goes on from CM042148.1 coordinate 3,252,730, forward strand.
CTTGAATATCACTGGTATAGAGCCCAATTGGCAGTCCTAACATCAGTGGCTATCGTAGCCATACGTTTTGTTTGAGTATCACTGGGTACCATAGCCATTGAGGGAGTTCAAATATCCATGTATACTGTAGCCTTGAGTCAGTTCGAACCTCACTGAGTACCATAGACCTATGATGTGTCCGAAAACCATTAGGTATCGTAGCCATAATGGTATAACTGGGTACCGTAGCTCTAGTCTGTGTTCAAATATCACTGCGTATTGTAGCTGTATGGTGAGTCCGAAAACACTGGTTATCGTTGCTATAGGATAAATTCGAATATCGTTGGGTATCGTAAACCTAGGATTTGAAACCTCAGAGACTATGATGTTAAAATTATGATGTCAAAATTAGTATATATATATATATATGTTTTAGTGACATACAAATAGCCATACTGGTAGAGTGTATGATTAAACACATAACACAGAAATTCTGATCATTCTGATCATTCTGATTAACTTGCTCTTATGTACGTCACAATGAGTCGCTCGAGAATTTGGCTCATATTTCGATTCATGTTATATTAAAAATGTTATTTGGTTCTTCAAATCTCAGGATTGTTGCACTAATTCTATAAAAATTAAGCCAAACATCCGCTCAGGCAATTATGTGTTAATGAGAACGCGGAAAGATTATTGTCTTAGCTGGTCCTTGGGCACCGTTTATAGTTTTTAATTTTCTTTAATATTTCCCTGTCTGTGCCTAGCACTTTTCTAGCATAAGCGTGCCAAGTTTGAGGTCTGATAAAAAAAATCCCTGATTGAATTCCGGCTTTTGGGTTTTTTCTTCTATAAATTGGTTGCACACTCTACCAAGAATTTTCCGTTCTCTTCTTTTCCGTCTCTCTCTCTCTCTCTCTCTCTCTCTCTCTCTCTCTCTCTTCTTTCTCTCTCTCTTTCTTTCTCTCTCAACCTATCTATCTATCTCTCATACACGTCTATCGATTATGTTGTATCCTTTTTGTACCGGATAACCTAAATTCCATTGAGCATGCGCGTAACGAGTTTCAAAATGGCGTTCCAATTCACGCTTTGCAATTTGTGTTTTATCTAATTTTTTGTTTCTTCCTCAGATCGACCCATTTTTGAATTACTAAGAAGAACACAGGCGAAATGAATAAATAACTGAAAAGAAATTAAACTTTAAAAAATATTTCAGGAAATTCAAAACAGGAAAAAGAAACAAAATGACAAAAAAATGGCTTCTCATCCAGGAAATGGGTCACAATTATTGATTTTAAAATGTTATTAAATAGAAATATCTGTATTGTAGAAAGAAAACATTATTATTATTATATTATTATTATTATTATTATTATTATTATTATTATTATTATTTTTCTTTTACATTTTTCATTATTTATCATTTTTGTTTATCTTCATATGCATTTTTTGTATTTTTATCTCATGAAACTTTGAATGATTTATTGAATTTTTCTGGGTGTTAGTTAATTTAAATACTTCCCTTATTTTCAATTTTTGTTCATTCCTCGTCAATATTTTCGGACATTTTTTGACAGTGTTTATATTTTTGTGTTGATCATTAGGGGAATGTACTTTACCTATTGCGCCTATGAACATACTCCCTTTATTATTGATTTATTTATATTTATTCCTTAGATATTTTTAGATATCAAATAGGACTTTTAAAAAAAAAAGTTTAGCTTATTATAGCAAAATACTCGGTGAGTGTTGACCGCAAGGGTGTGTATATTGGAAAATAAACCTCATTTTGTTACATTCTATGAGAGTATCTCATTTGGTCACATTTCATGTTGTATCATCCTGTGAACTTTTCAGCCGACTCTCGTTGACAAAAAAGAATAATTCTCTTTGCACAATGCAGAAAGTATTACTAGAGGGAACGAGCTCGCGAAATTTATTCAGATAGTTTATCAGGTATGCAGTTATAAATCCCAGCTTATATCTAATATATACGCTAGGCATATTTTAAATTGATAAATTATACTAGATTAAATAGTAGCAGTCGCAGTGAACTGTCTCTGACCTGAATAAAACAAACCACGATCTCTGCCTTGATTCAATGGCAAGATATCCTGCAAAGCCAAGTTCAAAGGGCGTTTGTGTTCAGAATGTTTCCTTCTCCAAGATCAGTCTATCTAGCTAAAAATTAGAGTACCCAGCCACTTCTACTATGTACCCATATATTCTTGAATTATTCTATAAAACTGTGTGACGTGTGCGTCAGTTTCTAAATAGATTATTAAAATAGATTTTTGAAACTGTTCAGTTGATATTCTGCCGGAGATTCGAATCGATTTTTTTACATATTGAAGGCCAATTTTCCAACTTGAGAATTTAGCCTTGACTAATCTAGTATTGATTAACCTTTGGAATCAGGACATGTTAATTAGCTATAGGGTAAGCATCTGGCACGGTCCAAGTATTTGTCTATCTTTTCTCTTTCTTTCATGTTGTGTTATGGTCCGTCAGAATGCAAAATACACTAAATGACTATGTCTATTTTTCTTTTCAACAATAGGAATAGTCCGATGATCCATTTGAATCTCAAAATCCCAGTGAATTTTCAGCGTGTTTTCTCTACGATTGATTCCGGTTTGTGCATATAAGATTTAGTAAAATGGTTAAATTCTTTGTTCCTACCAAGTAGTACTTAGTCTTTTACTCTGTATCTATACATCCCACACTTGCTATTCTGTTGCGTCTTATCTATTTTTCATTTATATAATTTGTCCTGTTTGGCATTCATTTGTCATGCTCTATTAAGGGATTTAATTTCCTTCATGAGTTTTCTCTTTCATAGCCAATCACTCCCATTTGTTGGTTCAAGTATTTATATAGTTCGTTTTCTTCCCATTTCTGTTTTCTAGTTTTAGTTGTTTTCCTGTTTGTTCATATGTTGAAATTACTGTTACTAGATACATTAATCAGTGTTTCTTTGCATTTTGAATTGTATCCTTTGAGTCCTCAAATTATTGCATCTGCGCAATGCTAAATAATTATTCTCTTAACACATATAACCTATCTATGTCATCTCTCTTGTGCATCATCATCAACTTGTTTGTCGTTTTGGTCCATTCGTGGGAGTTCATCCGATATATTCCAGAATGGTCCAGAGACTTATTGAAGATTAGGCTGTTTGGCCATCAGTAACCGGTTGTAAATCCCACATGTTTGCGGTGGCAGGCATCAGACTTATCATAGCTGCATTTTGCGAAGCCCAGTTGTTGCAATTGTACAAAATCAAAGACACATATGTTGCATAATATAGTTGTTTCTCTGTTAAAGAAATATTTGATTGGTGGATCTGTATCTTTCAGCAAACACCGAAAAACAAAATCGTTCATTATAGAACGTTATTATTCATAATAGAGGATAATAATTTTATGAACATAAACTGAATTTAATTTTCCAGCGAAGATAGATAATAAGACCCAGTGAGGAATGAAATCAGTGCAGGTTTAATTCAGTCACAAAGGCCAAATATACAAAATCGAACTCACTTAAAATTGTCTGATAGTCTAGCTCGTTAAACATTATACGATAGGCGCCCAGACTGGGAGGAAACATGTTTACCCCCAATTTGCTAATCCTTGCTATCTTGACAGACGCCCAGGACTGCTTAAGCTATTTAGTATTTTCTTCCGAGTAATAAAAAAAAACTAACAGCATGGCAAAGATTATGCAACAGTATCATTTTAATTAACAATCATAACCAAAAATATTCGGATATGCCTAGTGGTAAACGTATATATATATATATATATATATATATATATATATATATATATATAATATATATATATATAGAGAGAGAGAGAGAGGAGAGAGAGAGAGAGAGAGAATTGAAGGATTTGAATAAATCCGACAGAAATGGTTGAGAATAGAGGAAAGTCAGGATATAACAACACAGACAGTTGAATTCAGTACGCCTAATGAAGCTTTTCAAAGCTATATTGACATAAAACAATTTGCTTTTATAAGCCAAGAGAAAAATCGAGCCCTGGCTAAGCCTGCCTAAAATATAGAATACCCAATAACATACTTTAGATACAGAATACTGATGCTATAACAAACTAAATTCCACTATAAGGAAGAAAAATTAAGTAACACCTTACATTTCCTATACTAGAAGAGCAACAACAAATTATAAACTTATGCTTATATGCAGCCTCAGAAAAATACCCTCTCTCACACTTTAAAATACCTAGACACTCATTTTAAACGCTAAGAAAAAAAGCCCTCAAATATACTCAAACACAAAACAAAAAACTACCACCTTCCCCCCCGCATAGGCCTTACCCTACCAATCAACATACAGAACAAACCACTATATAAAACTAACCAGTCTGGGAATAAAGTTATACAAACCACCTCCCAACATCAGGGACCGCACCAGTCCTCTACACACCACACACACGCTTTTAACACTTCCAACGTCGGCATTTAAACAATAACATGCAACGACTGCAACAAAAGCTACATCCGGGAAACCCAACGCAGCCTTGACAAACGGATCTACTTGCATAAAAGATCGATAAAGACAAACGACAACCAAAATGCCTTATTCCACACACAGCAGACTCCAACCATACATTCAACTTGAACCACGCATCGCTGCTCAAATCCATACATAATAAGAACTTACGCCATCTACGCGAATCGGCACTCATAGCAAAATGTTAACGCAATAAAACAAATTCAGGGGTTCTTCAACATTAACACAGCTATTGCAAAAATTTTAGCCCACGAGAACAAAACCAAATTCGAAAACGGATAAAAAAAATGTCCGCCCCTTAATCTCAAAAACTACTCTGCCTACAGTCATCATCCTGATGATCTGACCTACACTCACTATTCAACCACCTATTTCCTTATACTTATCTACCCTGACTATCAAATTCCTTCAAAGGCAATGCACTTCCCTTATACAAAATCACCTCACCCGTCCTCTTTTACTCCACCCCTTTCTTTCCCTTATCCAATTAACTTCTAAACACACAAATACATTTATCTCTTTCAACAAAATCTTTAAAATTTTTCTTTAAAATATTTTAAAGCAAAAAAATCTCCCTCACCTGATACACATATAACCCAAACTCCAAATATCAACTCTCTTCTAAAGTCAACCGACTGACCCCATAAAAATAAAAGCCCATTCCCTATATACCTACCCCTCCTGACTTCCAATCACCCCTAATCCATTTACCTTTTCACTATAAAATCAAAATGTACGAGCACTTTATATTATTTATATATATATATATATATATATATATATATATATATATATATATATATACTTACTGTATGTAAAATATATCATATATACACACACGAGAGAGAAGAGATGGAGAGTGAGGAGAGAGACAAGAGTCAAACAGTGTTTGATATTTGTGATAATGTATACATAAGCGGTATAATAGAAATTTAAGTCAAACATTGCTACTGATAGTTTCAGGCATTTGCGAACCGAAAAAATAATACATTATCTCTAATTTCAAGAGTTACTGAAAATGGTTCTTGTAAACCACCGTAAAATTTATTTTACCAAATTTAATTTTATATATATATATGCGTGTGTATATGTATATGTGTGTGTGTGTGTATATTTGTGTGTCTGTGTGTCTCTGTGTGTGTTCACTTTCATTTACACATAATACTCTGCTATTTCAAGTAAAACATATATTATGTTTATTCTTTGTTGTAGCAGGTGATTTGTACAGCAGATCACACATTTTTTCATCGTTTTATAAAATTTCGACTTTACGTATTATATACTCAATATTTTAAGACTACCTTTGACACCCAAATGTCTGGCAAAATATTAAATTTACATTTTCAACGTCGAAGTGTCTGATAATCTATGAGTACAAATTTCCTCTAGCAGAAGATGTTCACTGACAAAAGTAGCCTAATCTAGAATCTAATAGGTATAGAAGCAGACGAAGCATTAAACAAAAAATAAACCGAAAAGAAATTATTCTGTCCTACCATCAATAATTTATTTAGAAGTTTCTTAACTTTTACAAGTATAGATAATCAAAACAAGTTTTTTTTTTCTTGTCGTACGTCGTCTTGTGTCCTTTATTGTAATTATACTAGACGGTATCAAAAGTTAGGCAATATTTTGGTAATGTTAAACCCGATTCGGCAGTTACGGATGCTTTTTCCGAGATCATGAAACACTGAACTGTAAGATGACGAGCTCACTTGATAATCTCCGAATACTACTCGTCGGGTTTGCCTCAAGGACTTCACGCATGGCCTCGAAATTTTTGGTTTTTGTCCGATTGCCGAAGTTCTTGAAACCAAGCGAAATTTCTTGATCTATCTGTTTACTGTGCTTCACCTTCACCTTTCTTACAACAAATCTCTTTGGTTGTTTCTGCGACGATATAACCGAGTAGTAAAAACATTTTACTAGACGTAAGTTTTGATCTTCTACGGGTTTCTGTCATATCTTTTTCCAACAGGTAAATATATATTTGAGGTCTAGTCAACATTTTGATGGCTATTTTATGCCTGGAATTCTGTTTCTTGTACTTTTAATATTTATAGTTGTGCAGTTAAAGAGAAACTGGAATTTATCGCAATGAAGGCTACATTTCCCAGACACCGAACTGGACTTCAACGTCAAATGCTGTTTAATGTCAAAATCAGCAATTTTTAGAGGTGATTCTTATCCCTCTGCGAGCAGATACAGTCACCCTATTCTAAGCACCACAGAAAGAAGAAAATTTGATACGACTGAGATATTGCAATCCATTTGAATCTGAGGAAAACTCACACATCACAATAAGAAAGTAAACCTTTTAGATAAACTACCAAATATGAATACGAAAAGGGTTCATTTACTAAAATAAAGTTTTGTCTGGAAATTAAAAAAAAATCTTAAACAAGTAGTCAAACATGTTTAACAAGATATTTGTTTATAACTATTTGGCAACTCATACTCAAGTGGGTTTAAATTATTATTAATTAATCTCAATTGGTTGTTTTCTGAGTCATTCTGTTAAGTTGTTTGACTGGATAAGTAACCAGTTATGTGTCAAAGATAATATTAAGGTAGTGTGATGCCTTTACAAAATCTGTGCCTGTTTAGACCTGAGATATAATCTCACTCGAAAATGAAATTTGTTCATGACATTTATGTTTAGTAATAAAATGTTTTATGGGTATGGTTTTTTGCCCAGTTAATAAAATAACTTATTTTAATGATTTTGTATTAAATATATATATTTATATATTTGTTGGACCTTATTGTGTGCATTTTCTTTTTTAATCTCATTGATAGTTTTAATAGTTAGGGTATATTTGGCTTATGCAGAAATAGATGTTTTTATTGTCACTGGTGACTGGCGTTATTACGATATTTGATTTAAAAAACTAATACGGGGCCACTGCCCCACTGACATCAGTCACTGAACCATACATACATTTCGGGCCACTACAAACATTCATTTGTTGATTACCAAAGTTCTTGTATTTCACTAACCACGCTTGGCAAACCCGTTCTCATATGCACATTGTATTGCACCCGTATTGTATTGCACATTGTATTGCACCCATCATCATTGGAGACAGTTTATGGCAGTATGCTTATGTTTTAACGGATCTAGATATATAATCAACAATTTATTTTCAATTCGAGGCTGATAGTAGAAGCTCCCATTCTTTTGAAAAACACGGAGAAAAAAATTAAACTATTAATCCTATTTAAGCGGTCGACCACCCAACTTAAAAAAAGAAATATGAGCACAGTTTCTTTTTTTACATAAAAAAAAAACATTAAATAAGAAAAAATAGTAAGAGCAATATGTAATAATAAATCTTTACATTCTCTTTTAAACGCATCATATTGTACAGATTTGAAATTAATCCTCATCAACAAGGTGTGCCGAGAGCACGAATTCCTTTGACTCACTCTCACTATTCGTTCTCATCGGTCATCGCTCTTGGAAAGACATGCAGTGTCTGTACAGACTGATGAATATAAGATTTTGCTGGTCGGCCAACACTGGTGTGTCCATGGCTAGGAGTCCATAAAAGTTGTCGCTTATTAGTTCATTTTTACTTTTCCAGCTATGTCCAACATGTCTTGTTTCACTTACTTGGATGGTAAGGATAGCTAAACAAGTTAGGGAGGCCCACAGTTTTTTTAAAATATATAATAGAATAAAAAGAGAAAGATTTCTAAAAGGTCAGTTTTCTAATCTCTGTAATAAACTGAAATCTTCTTTAGTTGCAAACTCAGAGATCAGTAGCCAAGGATATAATTTTGTAAAGCACTTTTGTTCTGGGTGGGGGTCCAGAAGTGAAGATCACATTTATTAAAGGTAGCGATCAGGAATTTAGATGAGTAAGGCCGTAGCGGTTTAGGGGTGTGACTGTTGGATTTACCGATCATTCACTATAGTTAGTCACAAGTAGAACACATACATCAGAGTTAGAAGTCAACAGTGAGATGCAAAACGGGTTAGATAAGTCTTTGTCTGCCATTCGTACGCTATTTTTTAATTACACAGAAGAGAAGTGTTACACACATCGCCCCATGGTTGTATCAAGATAAAGGTAGCCATACATTTATATTATTGGTTTCGTTTCGTGTTTTTACTTTGCGGAGATGTTTGTGGCTTATGAAGTTTCAACTAAAACCTGTGACCGACTAATATCGTTAAAAAATACGATGTGTGGTTGATTCGTTCATCAAGCGAGAATGCATAGGCTTCTTACGATAGTGTCACAAACTATGCAGTACTCAATTCCGATCTTCTGATTAGTGTTGACAACTGACAAGAAGATATCCTTCTATACTACATGACTTTCTTCATTATTTGTGTTGATATTAATAGTGGAGTTATATAGACGGTGTTAATTCTTTGATGGGCTTTCAGTCGCTCAATTTTCTTTCATATTCTCCTTAGTTCTGTCTCCAGTGCTCTTAGTATTTTTGCATCACCCATGAGCGTCAGCATTGTTTACATGGTGCTAATATATTTCCGGAATTCTCGTATTTCTCGAATATAATAGCTATTTTCAATGAGAAAAAATGTAGAATCATTAGCAGCTCGGATATAAATTTCCCCATCCATCTCGCACCAACAATCATTCATTCTCCCAGGTATTTTAAAATAATATTAATAAGACACTTTTCTTGAATGATTTCTTGCATTTGTGTATAGGATACGAATTATGTGAATAAAATATAAAAATATCACATACGTCATAACGCCATTATGTCAGACATACGTCATCGAGATATTCATTTATACAATTAGAAATGGTCGAAAAACAATTGTTCAATGAAATGAATTGACGGGAAATACTAAGAAGACATTGTTTCGTGTTATTTCAGACATAGATCATTACATTCTCATGTCAGATGTACATATCACATATATATGTCAACAATCATGGAAGACTAAAAACATTCATGTTACAGACGACTACAAAGGGTATCAGAAGAAGGCCGAAGATCATGTTATTAGGGGACACTATGTAATTATGTATGATTGTATTTGATAAGGAATTTAAAGTTAAAATCGGATATTATGATATTCTGAATATAACTACCCTCAGGGTAAGCGTAAACGTATTATTCGTGTGGTTAGCAGTATTAGATCAGGTCACCCAAATATTTTATGTTTCACATTAATGCATTGGCTCTTAAAGCATTAATATTGCAACTTGGTATGAATTGTTTTCCTGCTTAGAATTATTGGGAATATATATATATATATTATATATATATGTGTGTGTGTTGTGTGTGTGTGTGTGTGTGTGTATTGTGTAAGTCTGTGGGTCTCCTATATAATTAGAGAATTCAACTGTAAACTGGATTTGGTATAATATATCCAATTAGGATGCTGTAAATACCAACCAACAAACAACAAAAACAATCAAATCTCTCTCTCTCTATCTCTCTCTCTCTATCTCTCTCTCTCTCTCTCTCTCTCTCTCTCTCTCTCTCTCTCTCTCTCTCTTTTGCTTTTGTATCAAACTGCACTGCACCCAGTGGCTAAGCTTCATTTTTGGAACATTGAAGTTTTGCGAATGTGGCGTAACCCCTTCAGTGCCATCACTATAAGATCTACACACACACACACACTTACATCGTAGTGGTAGTACCTATTAAGGACACATCAATGGTTTTAATAGATTTGAGATAAATGATAATAAATCAGATCAAGGTATTTATTCTTAAAATATTACTAGTGCAAGTAAGTATGAAGTGGTTACTTGTCCAAATTGTGGAGATACATCTGTGAAGCGTCTATACTTGGAAAACTATACTGCATTTCAAACAGTACTTGTCAAAATTTAGCGAAACTTTCACACTATAATGAGAATGGATATATGCGAAGGGTGTATTTAAAAAGAAACTGTATTGTTCTGCGCAACAAGTAACAAATGGTAACCATTAGCCTATAGAAAAACAAATTTTCTCACTGTTAAAGAACCTGAATTTAAGTTTGTGTCATTTGTTAATAAGCAGTTTTTAGAAAAATAAAACAGTTTCATAACTCTCACGAGTTTAGGGTTACATCTTTTTAGATAATATCTTAAATGTCTACAAAATAAACGAACATTTTATTATACGAATTATGACATTTTAAAAATCTTTTTTTTAAATTTCATAAGAATCTTGTCTAAACTATTTTCCTCTCATCCGCTCTCTTATGCCTGTTTTCTTCCTTTCTCCTGCACTTCCTGATGTTCCTAAAATCATTTTATTGCAGTCACTGACCGGGTACTTCTGCTTATATATATATATATATATATAATATATATATATATATATATAAAAGCTGCATAACTCACTAGACTCGATCACCCATCTAAGGGATCAGGTGGGCTGATGAAGATATTCCACCCATGCAAGCGGTAGTGGAGAGTCGATGTTCTGAAAGTCGCAATAAATTATGTGTCTTTGATTCTTCCTCTTTGGCAATGAAGGTTACATTCCCCAGACCTCCAGAAATAGCTTTCGCCATCAGATATAGTTTTGTGTCATATCTAGAACCCCCTTGTGTAGAGGAAACAGTCATTTCATTCTAGGTCCCGTCAATAGGGTGGTTATCTTTAGAAATTGAACTTGTGTCACATCCTGCCCGTGGTGCAGGTTTTCGGTAAATTCATAAATCAAATCGTTAAGTCTTTTATAGAGAGTAGACACAAATCTATTTTTGCGGGAACGTTTACCGAACTGTAATAGAAGAATTGGTCAGAACATTGGCTTTTGGAAGAAGGTGTATTAGTCTAGCGAGAATTGGTTTCTATTGTACGTGAATAATGTCGGAAATCGAATGTGGCCTGCTATGGGAATACATAACTAAAATGATGATGAGTTTCCTTTTGGCTGGTTGATCTATTATTGTCTGGGATAGCTGCATATACAACTGCAAGCATTTGACATTACAATTAAACTACTGTTGACCCCAGAGATCAGCTGTGGGAAATATTGGGGTCTAATTTGCAAGTTAGGGTCCCAACTGTTGAAACACTTGTAGAAGTTGCATAGGGACTCTAAGAAGAATGATGAAATGTGGATAAGATGCACAGCAGGAGATTAATAAATGGCGTAAAGCAGAATTTGGAAATTATCATTCACACACACACACACACACACACACACACACACACACATATATATATATATATATATATATATAGCACTGTCATTCACATATCGTCCTGTTTCGCCATTTCACGTCACATCAGTGTAACTACACCAGGCAGGCTGCTTCAGGCTAGGTTCTAAACCCGAACGAATTGTCATAAGTCAGCCACCGACATCTACAGTCCGATTTTTAGAAAATGGAATTAATATATATATATATATATATATATATATATATATATATATATATATATATATATATATATATATATATATATATACAAACTAATAGAGACTTTACATAATGTGTCACCCTTCCTTCTTTATCTATTTCACATACACACACACGCGCGCGCACACACACACGCATATATATATATATAGATAGATTGATAGATAGATATGTGTGTGTGTGTGTGTGTGTGTGTGTGTGAGTTAGTGACTTGTATCTAAAAAAGAATGCTAAAATGTGTTCCGTGCTTTTAGCGAAGAGTAAGTATAAAACCTATAATGTTCAAATTATAATTCCACGGCAATCCTTCCATTACTCGGGGTTTCAAGAATCCTAACGATCACAAGACAGAAAATGGAGCCACCAGTGTCTTGTCTTTTATATTTATTTTTAAAATGAAAGATTGATCAGGTGATACGAAGAGCGTCCATGTGACATTTGTTTCCTTCTTTCAGCCAAATTAAATATTTATTTTATCATTTTATCATTTTACATCTTAGAATTAATCTTGTGGTAGATGGCATAAAAGATGGATTCAGGTGTCTTCACTTGCGAATACCAATAGTTTTCTCATTCATTGATAATATATATATATATATATATATATATATATATATATATATATATATGTGTGTGTGTACGTGTTGGGGAGAGAGAGAGTAAGAGAGAGAGAGAGAGAGAGAGAGAGAGAGAGAGAGAGAGAGAGAGAGAGAATATAATCTGATAGACAAACTGTCTGACTGAATCATTGATTTAACAATAAAAAGGAATAAATAATTAGATATCATAAAAGATAAAAATAACAGGTTAGACACATACATTCCACATCCCCACGAATATTGATGTGAGGCCAAATAAACTGGCAGGCCAACAAGGAGAAATATTAATTCAAAATTTTGTATATGCATATTTTACACGTATAAGAGTATATCGACTAATATTTATGGCAGGAAGATAGAGTTTTACTGATCTCCAAAGTAGTTTAATTCTACCCATCGAAAATCTCATTTTCGGTATCAGAAAGATTAAAGAAACGATCATCATCATCATCATCATCATCATCATCATCATCAATATGTGCCGTTAGGACGGATTCTTTTCACTTTCTCCCTCTCTTCCTCTAGCCACCTTCTTGTCAACTTCTCTAGACGGCATTCAGTGTCAGGAGAGCGCTGATAAATGTATAATCTTCCTGCCAACACAAGTGTATCTATTTTTAGGAGTCAATAGAAGGTCGCTTATGTGTTCGTCCTTGTTTTTTCTAATAGCACTCATTTTGACTTGCTCGTCTTGCTATTTCCTAGCAGGCTGCCTGCAGAATTTGTCCAAAACAGTATGCACCATTGTTTTCCCATCTCTTTTATTTCCTGACATGGCTACAGCTTGGAAGACTTCCCGTTTTATCGGAGATCAAATTTTATTAACCTCTCAATAGTGGGCCATATCTTACCTATGCGTATGTTGACATTGCATTCAGTAGATGAGATATTGCTACAAAGGTTTAAAGACATGTTTACTAGTTTCAGAGGGTGTCATTTAATCAAAGATTTGCATAATCTTGATGAAAACACATTACCTCCATCTTATCTGCGTTAACGTAGAGAACAATGGACTTTGCTGCCTGTTCCAGGTGTTTCAGCTGGGATTTGGCTTGGGCTGGTGTATTTTAAAGAAACGCTCGATCTTAAGTAATAATGTCTTATATTAATCTAATAGATACATATTTCTTCTAGTATTAATGAAGTTGTTCTCGTCTATCCGAATTCGAGCCCCTGAATTCAAGTATGAAATAAGAATTTAGACACCACATCACGTTTTGAAGTTGGTGACATTTAGATATTATAATAACAATCTTACTACGCATTAAGATCATCCTGTACATAGCCAGTATATTTGCCATCCTCCTATATGGCCCAGAGACATGTGTCATATTTCGTCACCCCCTTCATATCAAGCGCTGTCATCCGCCTTGCCTCTGTACTATCCTCAACAACCACTGGAGTAACTCCGTCACCAATGTTGAACAGGCAGAAGTCATTGCATCGAGGCCGGCTTGCTGTTGTCTATGCTAATCTGGGCCGAACTTGTCTCCACGAGGAGAGATTATATCCCACCCAAAATCACACTATTCGGTGAAATCATTACTGGCCAGCGCAACAGAGGGGCACCGAATTAGCGATACAAAGACTCTTTGAAAAATATCCCGTGACACCTGTCATTTCAACGATCTCTGGTGGTCCACCATAGCTAAGGACCGTGATTCTTGCAGTTTTCACATTCAACAATGTTGTATCCTACTTGGAAAACACGCATATATATAATCAAGGATGGATAAAATACACAGGAAAAAGAACTCCAATCCTACTTCAGCAAAGCCTGACGCCATGACCATGTCAAACTGTCCCGCATTGTCCTTATCAATCACAAGCGTGCATGCTGTCAATTTGGACCACACACTTCTTAACGATGTCAAGCCAAGAGGAATCCATGAGGCATATTATATGATGTATTTTAATATTGGAGTTTTTCACACCCGCTTTAGCCAGTGGTTCGCTGGTGGCTGATAGCAAGTCTTCTAAGGTATTTAGTACTCTTCTGAGTATTCAAACTGATCTTAATAATGCTGCTGTTTGGATGGTGTCGATTCTTCATCTGATTTCCAAATTTCCCAGACTCTTTTCCAGGCCGATGGGAACCGTTCCAAGGACACCAATTATAATTGGTACGACCTTTAATGTCATGTTCCAAAGGTCCAAGTATTTATTTATTTTTTTGCTTTCTTTCGCTTTCACTCAGTGATCCGCCGGGACGGTAAAATTCACGAGACGGAAGGTTTTCTTCTTCTTGTTAATTGACGCTAGATCTGGTCTCCTGGCCGGAATTTGGTGATCCGTCTGTATCTCAGAGTCCCAGAGAATCTTTTGCGTCTTTTTCTGCAGGACAGATTCAGTTTTGTGCATATACCATTTAGTTGCATGATGAAAATTTCATTTTTTTTGCACAATTCCCATAGGTTCAAATTTCACACCCAGTCGTGCCTAGTCATTTATTCTCTTTGTACTAGTTTGCTGAATTCGCAAATTAACACAAAGAATTACTACACAAAATATTTTTTCTTCAAAACTTTGCCTTCATTTAAGGAAATAGATTTCAATCTTTTCAAATGTTATCCCTGTTGCAGCTTAATTAATGAGGTAGAAAAGCAGCATATCGAAGGTGTCGGTGATGATGAGGGTGGATATTTTCCATTTTAATTCTAGTAATAATATCTAATTCGTATCATCTAAGTAAAATACATTTCTGTTTTAAATGCTGAAATTGCTAAATTTTAACTCATTTCTGGGTCAAATGTTGCAAAAACGAGGATTTTTAGTGCATTTTAACTGACAATTTTTATGCTATTACCTTAAACATTGATGTAAGTAAGAGATCTAGTTATTAGTATCCATTCGTCTTTTTCTCCACATATTCTACATTTACTATTCTGTTGCGTCTTATCTATTTTTGCTTTTATATAATTTGTTCATATAGCATTGTCTTGTGCTGCGATTATAAGAGATTCAGTTTCTTTTTTGAGATTTCCTCTTCTTAGCCATGTCCATTTCTTCTCATGTGCTATGTATTCAGTTTGTCACTTGAAGTAACCTTATAGGTGTTTTCTTCCCGTTTCTGTTTTCTTGTTTTTGTTACGTTTGTGCTCGTCCACATCTAGAAATTGCTATTTCTGGCTGCTGCAATTAGGTTTCTTTGCTCTTAATAGTGTATTCTTCAAATACTCAAATTGTTGCATCTACAGTCTTCCATGCCGGTGAGATCTCTTCCCCCTTCTTTTCTTACTTCATATAGTCGGTCTATGTCGTCCCTCCGGTCTAATTCCTTGTGCTTTGTCATGAGTTTCCTTGTACTTTGGTCCATCTATCGGTGTTCCTCTCTTAAACATTTTACCAATGGCCCAGAGTATCTTACAATGTACTTATTCCCTTGACAAGCTTTCTGGTGCAGAGTTTATCTTCTATAAGTTTTCTGGATTTCTGCTGCTGCTGCTGCTGCTGCTGCTGCTGTTGTTTTGGTGGTGGTGGTGGTGATGTTGGTGGTGATGGTGGTGATGGATGTGAATTGGAATAGTTTCTCGAATCTATGCAATTGTGTGCAAATCATTGTATTGAATTTTTTAATACTATCTACCTATCCATATATATATTACATATTAGGATTGATGCAAAATTCAAAACAATAAAACAAACCATTTTCCTTTTAAATTTCAAATAGATTAAATATATAAATAAATTACAAAAGGCATAGTGTTTTGCTTCAATTATATATCTTATTTAACTATTTTTTTCCTTCTTTTGCTGTTATTATTTATTCTTAATTTTTTCCTTAAATATTTATTAATAGTTCTAGACTGACCGTAATCCTAAGAGAGTATTATGGTTTAAAGAAATGATGTCATGGTTTAAAGAAAATTGTCATCATTTCTTTAAACCATAATACTCTCTTAGGATTACGGTCAGTCTAGAACTATTAATAAATATTTAAGGAAAAAAATAAGAATAAATAATAACAACAAAAGAAGGGAAAAACATTTTGACATGTCTACACACTGGCAACATACTGGCAACATACTTGCAACATTTGACCGGATGACAGCCGATGTTAGGAATATTTGTTCTCCACAAACTTTAAAAAAAAAGAGAGAAATAAGAAATTACAGTTATTCGCCCATTTCATTCATAAAGGAGGAGAAGAAGAAAGAGAGAAAAAAGGAGAGGAAAAAGAAATAAGAAGAGAAATTGTAACCACACAAATAAAAACATAAGCACGTCATTTCTGAAAATAAATTCTGATGATGAAGCTCTTGCTTCGAAATCGATAAGACATAAAAACATCTTTTTGTTTTTATTTTTTATACGCATTGTATTGCCTTCGAATTTTAATATATATATATATATATATATATATATATATATATATAATATATATATATATATATTATATATATCGTGTTACAAGCGGCTATAATCTACGCTCATTCCTTGCATTTTATTTATTTTCTCATTTCTTCATTTGTATATCAACGCATTTTTGGCTTTTTTAAACTATGTCCACATACATCACAGTTTATATCTATCTATCTATCTATCTACATATCTCAGTTTTCCCATATCTATCAACTATTGTTATATCTTTTTATTTGAAGCCATACTAATGCATGTGTTTGCATGTAATACCCGGGCCACCCATTTACACTTCAGTAGAGGATGAAGTCGGTGTAATTTAAGTCCCATCCCATCAACAGGGCGTTGTTTGTTTGGAATTTGCAGCAAGAACAAGGAATATCAAAAAAGCATGGATGAGACTGAGCGCGTCTGAATGACTCCCAGGAATGAGATGGTCTTAAATTTCACGTCGATGTGAAAGTGATTGAAGATTTGAAAAGAGTTCTTCATCGTTCAGTGCTCGCATCTGATTCTGTATCCTATCAATATCTGAAGCGGTTTTGGGAGGAGCTGTTTAAGTTTGCGAGCAACACTGCTGTTTTTCTTTTCCCTATTATGTCCACTCTTTTATCTTTAACCAATTGTTTATTTTTTATTTTCTTTCTTTTTGACTTCACCCTTAACTTTTTTTAATTTTCTTATTAATGTGTTTTTGTTACACGTCTCTCTTCTTTACTGTGTTTCACTGCCTTCTTTCTCTATCTCTCGCTTGTGAAAGCATTCATTAAATGACATAATACTTCTTTCTTTCCTTATTTTTCAACATTCCGCCCCGTTTTGTGTCGCTAAGCGAAATATGCACTCTGCTGGGATATGCATTTTTGTTCAAAATCAAAGAGCCGCCTACAAAAGAAATTGTTTGCCTAACTGTTTTATCGGTTAACTAATAGTCTACGCCTTAATCATATGATCTTGGCAAGTGCAGCAAACAAGACAAAATGGCGGTGTAATTAACAGGTCGAAGGGAACTATAGTAGATGAAAGTGCTGGGTTGTAATGGCGATTTCAAAGTGACGACTTCATAGAATGGGCCGTTTTTCTGTTGGTTTGTTGGTTTGTTTTTACTTGGGGGAGTTTAGATCCGTATAAATAATAATATATTTAATATTTGCATTTTCTTGAAGATATCAATAATTCTATAACATATGACTTTGCAATGAGAATAAGTAGTATATAGATTCATGAATTGAGATAAAACACCACAAAATTAAAAGTTTATGTGAATGATAATATAACAATAATAATGAATGTTGGTTGCATGGTTGGTTGGTTTACGACACATCAGTGCTTGTGATATTTTATGCCGGAGTCTCTGATTGGTTGTATAATGGTTATTGTTATTGGAAATTGATATGGTGATCTGAGTTCAAATTGCCTACATCACTGTTTGCATTTCACATACCTTAGGAAATGTATGAAGGCAACTATATAAATATATGGATAACTATATAATAAATGGTCAAGTGTTTCATAAATGTTATTACGGAGATACATATGTTATTTCTGTGACATATGTATTCAATCCTGACCATCAATATTTTTCCTGATTTTCCATTGCCACTGAAAAATATTGCCGAAGATGCTGGATATCATAAGAAGTTTGGTATCACTTGAATCTTTTTTTCGGATCAGAAACAACAATGTGAGCACAGAAAACGAAGAGAATGTTAAGGAAATAATGTAAAGAAAAAATATCCAACATATAAAGACTAAGAACTGGAGGGAAAAAGGTAAATAATAATAATAATAATAATAATAATAATAATGATAATAATAATAATAATAATAATAATAATAATAATAATAAGAAGAAGAAGAAGAAGAAGAAGAAGAAGAAGAAGAAGAATGAGAGAAAATACCAAGGAAGAATAAACCAAAGTAAAAAAAGAAAAAAAAAACAATGATGATTACATAAAAAAGTACGTACTTCAACGAATAGGAAAGATATATAACTCAATAATAGATAAAATAAGAAATAAAAGACGTAAACAGGAAACCAAAGACTAAAAATAGTATGAAACAACATTAAAGAAGAAGAAGAAGAAGAAGAAGAAGAAGAAGAAGAAGAAGAAGAAGAAGAAGAAGAAGAAGAAGAAGAAGAAGAAGAAGAATTTTTAAAGCAGGAAAATAAAAATAGAAAGGTGGAGAAAAAATAAGAAAAAAAACCAATAAAGACAAAGAATGGGAGATGTATACAATGAATAAGTAAACTAGAGAGGAAGAAGAAAAGGAAGAACATGTTGATGTTGATAAAAAACAATTTAGAAAAGGAGAAAAAACAGAAACGGAAAAAAACAAAGATCGAAATGATAAGAAAGGACGATAAAGGACGAAAAAGGAAACGAGGAAGAAGAAGAAGAAGAAGAAGAAGAAGAAGAAGAGAAGAAGAAGAAGAAGAAGAAGAAGAAGAAGAAGAATTGTAAAAGTAACAAAATAGGAAAGAAAACTTAGCTGCTTCTCGAAATATCGAAGCAACAACTCCGGTTGCCAATGACATTCAAAGATAGGAGACTGAGAAAACAAACAAGTGAAGTTCATGATATTTAAGGGCCATGAATTAAAAAATAAAAATAGGAAGTAACAAAAAAAAGAAGAACAAAAAGGATTTTTAAAAACTACTGAATATCCAAGCGAGAAAATTAATCAATAATAATGGCAAGGTTAAACAAACCGATTTAGAACAGGTCTAAAAATCGATTAAAAGGAAAATAATGAATTAATACGATGTCCGTTCGGAAATGATCCAGTGGTTTAATATTAACGAAAGGAGGCCTACCTAGATAAATAGAGGCACTCGTTTGTAATGGTTATCGACGTAGAAAGTAGAATAGTCTACCCAAAATGCAAATCTTAAACACAACTGTTTGCTAATATCCCTGGGAAGGATATGATTCTAATTATTCTACTTGTAGGTATGAAAGAATAGTAGGAAGGGAATGGGCTTTTAACCTTGGTATGGCAACCGATCCAGGATAAATAAAACTTTTATTACAGATCAGTTGTAAAACTTGAGGGTATGAACTCTACCAGGTTATTGCTTCTCATGTGTAGCGCTCCTACGATCAAACCAGATTACGGGTATCAATCTAGGAACCTTGTGGTTTCTAGCCAAGCGCTCTACCGACTGAGCTAACCCGTTCGGCTTGAAACCACAAAGTTCCTAGTTCGATACCGGTCCTCACCAACTCAGCGTATGAGTAGCACAGGGATTTGTGCGGTAAAGTAAGGAGGTGCTACACCTCAGATGCTAAAAACAATCTCCCTGGTCTAGTGCTATTGAAAAGGGGGTAGATTCCCTCACTGACTGGCTGATACTGACTTTAGGCCGCCCCGTCCACATTACTATATACCTTTGTAGTTTACGTTAAATCTAGTGCATGGACTTTATTGTAATGTATTCATATATCCAATCCCTCTGCCGTGGACAAGATGTTGCATGAATATCATTTTAAGCGGATTAAAGCTGGTTGGAATTCCCTTTCTACTAGAGCGGTTGCCTAACCATGATGACCTATTTTGTCTGGACTACCATTTACATATAGCTGAACAAGGAGAAGATATGAATTCATGGCTCACCGAAGACATTTAGTGTGAAGTGAAACGGAAGCAGTCTCGTCCAAAGATTTGAACTCAGGTCACCGATTCCATTTCCAATGAAAATAACTGTTACGCTATGCCTACCTCCAAATTTTATTATTGTTTGATGATATTTTGCTAAGTTAGAAAAACATTACTTTTGGCGTTGCTCAACACATTCAGGTAGTACCAAATACAGCTTAGTAAATATAAGGGTACCTTGTCTGAGTACATAGATAGCGAGCTATGCTAGCAAACTCATGTCGTGATTTTGATGCTCGGCGATTGCTGCATAATTTTGTCCTTTTCCAACACTAAGGTTAATTAGGAAATTTACAATTTCATAGCTTGTGCTACTACTCACATTCACAGCCATTAATCATTGTTAGATGAAGCTTACCTAGTGTAATCATATTTCAGTTTGGTAGTTTAGACATATAGTTATGAAGTTAAGTAAACAAACAAATGTGTTTATTTTTATATGCCTTTAAGCCGACAATTTTTGGAGGATATGTGCTTAATTGAAGTCATACCTAATTTTGAAAATTAATTAATTTGACATTTTCTTAATTCGTTTAGCCTTACATTTGAACATATATGCCCGTCTAAATTCATTAATTATTAACTAATTAATTTTCAAAATTAGGTATGACTTCAATTAAGCACATATCCCCCAAAAAACATATAGTTATATAAATTGATATTGAAAACTTCTGGGCCAATTTCGTACAATACTTATGAAATCATAAAAACGTCTCTTTTAGCTGACTGGTGAGGCTCATTATAGTGTAATGGTTAGCAAAGTTGGTTAGCACACCCTTAATTGTTATATCAATTTTCACTAGGTCCCACATTTTTTGATCTTCTGTCAATTTTTTACAGTTAGTAAATTTATGGGTGCCTTGGGTTTTTGAAATAGTTAACGAGCTAGTATTTGCTATAATAGCTTTTTAACTATTGCAAACACCCAAGGCACCCACAAATTTACTAACTGTAAAAATGCAACAGATATCGGAATGACGCTATTCCCGCAATTGTTGTTTGGTTTTAGTTGCGAAGTGAAACGCTCTGGTTTCGTTAGACATGACAAACAAATCCGAAAAAGATGCCTTTTTTGTCTGCATAGTGACAAAGAAATTCAGGGGAAGAATTATCTCGTTGCCATTTATTTATGAGTATTTACGGGACCCACCTTGCGCTCACCTTCCGATATAGCAACTTTTCTCTCAAAACCCTATGTATGGTGCTTAGGAAAAACTTAAGAACCAAGGAACCTACTGTCACTTCAAAAGCACTGCAGAAATCCACTTTCTCTCAAGCAAAAATAGGATATCTTCTCTCCTTTTTCAAACAAGTTTTTCTTATTCAGGCTTAATGCTAAGAATTCTGAAAGCTTTTTGATAGTTCAAAAATGTGTGCCAACTCATTCGACTGATGCTGATCGAAATTCTGATGAACTGAGTCATCTTCAGTTTCAAAATTTGAATCATTGCTGTCAATGTGTTCTTCATCATAATAGAGATCTTCAAGAGAGGCAGGTTGAACTAAAACTGGTACTGGGATTTCAGCTCAATCAGGTACTGGACGTATACTTGATGGTAGACTATGATACTCAATTTACATTTTTTTTTTTTATATGGTGAGTCTTTCATTAAACAAAAGTAACAGTCTGTGTAATGATATTTTGGTTTTTGCTAATTCATAGGTACAATAAATGCCAACTTATCACGTGTTCCTTTGATCCACATCCGTAAACTTTCAACACACCGATGCACATCTTGTGATGGGCCCATGATTTGTCTTAATCATCAAGTTTTAATTCAAAATAAAAAAATAGACTAGCTTCACTGATGTTTGCTACTTCACTAAGAATCAACCTAGTTACCTGATCTGAAAATGTCTCCCCCCTTTTCAATACATAAATCAATGCAATCAGTTAACCAGTCCTAGTACTTACGGATAACCAATCTCATAGTCCATATTTGAAGAGTAAGCTGTAGAGAAAAAAGTTGACGTGATAGAATTGAAGTGACTGTAGTTCTGAAACCAGCATGCCAATTTTACTCTAAATCAAATGAAATATCAAACTCAGCAGAAATTATGTTTAAAATTGTTCCCCCGTGTAATGGCATGGGTTTCTTATTTCTGGACATCCACATATTCATATGTATCGTTGAATAGTTATATTGCCGTAGAGTTTTTCTGATAAATAATATCCAATAATAACCGTTTTTGTTGTCTGTATTGTTCCACTAGAAAAAAATAAAATCCTGGTATCTTAAAAGAAAATTAACATTTTATAAAAAGAATGTTACAGACGTAGTTACTTATGAGCACATATATATATATATATATATATATATATATATGTGTGTGTGTGTGTGTGTGTGTGTGTGTGCATGTGTGTGTGCGTGCGCGCGCGCGTGTGTGTATGCGTGCGCGCGTGTGTGTCTGTGCGTGTGTACAAGCACGTGTGTGTGAGCGTGTACATGTGCGTGAACACACACTGGACAAAATGAAACATTGATAAGTAAGAGAAACTTGGGAAGTAATTAGTAATGTAATTAGCGATTTCGTCTAAATTAATTATTTATGTGTCGAGTGAAATTTTTCACTTTGTTTAGGCGATTTTGGCTTGAATGCTAACTCCGAAAGATAGGCCGAAAATATTTTCTCGCACTTCCCCGCTTGTTTAAACTGATAGTGTGTTCCAGATCCCACCAGAGGTGGTCGAACATCCCACCCTCAGCGACGCCATGATTAGTTCGAGTTTAATTAACGTCATTTCTCACCGGAGAAATTGCAATGAAGCTGAAGAGGTTGGACGGGGAGAGAATTACATGGAGTAAATTGTGAGTGAACAAAAAGAATATGAAAAAGGAGATGAAGAAGCTGAAGATGGAGAAGATGAAAAAAAGAAGAGGCAGAAGGAGGAGGAGGAGGAGGGAAGGAGGAAGAAATTTAAAATGAGACTTTTTTAAAAACTTATTCTACAATTCAAAACAGTTTGCAAAGTACATTTTTGAGAATAGGCACATTAAATAGCATCAGCTAGAAATAGATTGTAGTTGATGGTGTTTTCTCCCATCAAGATGAATAAATATACAAATTAATAGTAGATATCGAGATATTCATCTCGAGTGATACAAAATCGGCTTTGAATACTAGTTTAACTATATATATATATATATATATATATATATATATATATATAGTCTAGCAAGATTAAAATATCCTCTCTGTAACCTCTGCATGGGTATATCACGAAACTATTTGAGGTTGTGAGGCTCTAATTGTGTAGCTCTGGGGAGTTAAGAATATCATTTCAAGGCTATTATTCCGAAGAGGTAGTACCGGTTAGGGTTCCATCAATGTCTCAAATAGGTGTCTTTGGAAAGTATTAGATGCTCATTCACGAAAAACTACCACTATTCAAACTTTTGTCGATTTCTTTGGCCTTGTTTTTCCTGTGTTTAATATTTTCCTTCTCCTAATTTATAATTTTGTTTTATTTCGCTCTTCGTTTTCTGACATTTTTGTAAAAAGTGATTGTTTTTCACCTTTTCCGTTAAAGAATGTATAATTCTGGATAGACAATAACTGTGGGTGACGACAGATGGCAATACCACATAATTGCCCTTAGAATACGCCAGCTATACACCCTTTATAGTGTAAGACCCCTGTCTCTCACACCACACTGGGTGTGTTCTGGGAATAACACTATATTACATCCGGTGTTAAGGCTCTAATTCTGTAGCTCTGGGGAGTGTGGTGTACACCTAAAGCGGTACTACCGTTAGGGTCCCATGTATGGGTTTGAAAATTATTAGTATACTTTAGGAATACTTTTACCATATATCTTTAAACCATTTGTATTACGATTTGTCATTTGAAGCTACAATTGTTTACTAAGGATTATGCTTAGTTACTTGCAAATATGTAAATATGAGCAAACAAATAGCAATTGTTAGATAGAAATACTTAGAAACATATCAATATAAGAATTATATCAAAAAATATGGAACAACTTGATTATTACTATTAGATAAGAATACTTGCAACCATATAGTTATGAGGAGCAGATAGAAATAGGTGAAACCAAAAACCTTTGTGCAAATAATTTGTATTAGATAAGAATTCATTATATGATATAGATGTATGCAAAAACATTTAAGTGAAAACTACGCTAGGAATGTAAATAAAGATGTACAATTAATTCAATTCCTTAACATCTAGGTATAAAATAACTTCAGACGAGTTGACGTGACTTTCAAATCAATAAAACTATAAAAAAATTTTTTCCATGTCACCATTTCATCGGGCCATTTTTCGAAAATATATTTAGCTATCTATTTGTCTGTCTGTCGGTCTGTCTGTCTCTCACTATATATATATATATATATATATATATATATATATATATATATATATATATATCTCGCCCAGGCTATGTAGTTCAAGCTTTTAAAAAAACAAAAACCTTGAGACTACAAAACAGAAACAAAAGAACTAAACAAAAAAACCTTGACACTACTCCATCGTCTCTCGTAGACATAAGGCTGCCAACAATATATATATATATATATATATATATATATATATATATATATATATATATATATCCTGTTCATATCTAGCTATTC
The DNA here is from genome assembly GCA_023376005.1 of Doryteuthis pealeii. Lineage (NCBI taxonomy): Eukaryota > Metazoa > Mollusca > Cephalopoda > Myopsida > Loliginidae > Doryteuthis > Doryteuthis pealeii. The sequence goes on from CM042148.1 coordinate 3,277,825, forward strand.
TGTTTATCTATCCCTTTTCATATGTATATATGTACATTCTCTCTTGTATTCATTTGTCCCACTTGTTTCTCTCTTAAGTCTTTTCTTTTCAATTCTCCATAATTGATATACCTTCTTCTCCCCTTATAAATTATTTTTACTCTCCCACTCTTCCTCTACCCCCTTACTGACAAAAATGTCCAGTTTTAGTTTCTTTGGGTTTTTTCCCACCCCTTCCTTCCTATCCCATTCTAACCATACCATCCCAAATCCCCACATAAACCCTTTCTTTTTATTTGATTTTTCTTACACGTTTTTCTTCTTCTTCACCGATCGTTTTACACCTCTAGATCTTTTATTTTAACGATCTCCACCATTTTGTCGTTGTTGTTTTCAAATTTCACCAGCAAAGCCGACAGAGTCTTCGTGTTTCCATCGTCCATCGTGGCCCCAATGACCTTGGCAGAAGAGCAGCCAATCTGAGATCAAATCTAATTCAATCCTGACTGTTGTTTGCGTGAATCTTCGTTCATGAGTTGGACAGAATTATTATTGAATTATAAAAGCACCTCGGCCTTCGATACTATTGCTAGGGTCAAGCAAACTGCAGTAAAGACAATCTGGCTGAGATAGAAGGAACAGCCCATGAAATGTATTTGTTTGTATAGCTTCGTGCGTCACAGTGGTCCGTATTTTATTGAATCTCTGATGCACTTAGTTACACATACAAACACTTATATATATATATATATATATATATATATATGTGTGTGTGTGTGTGTGTGTGTGTGTGTGTGTGTGTGTAGAAACTTTTGTAGAAAAAACAACAGTGTGTTAAAAGTTTTGCCGACAGAAATCTGTTTCAACATTATGAAGATGTCTTTATCAAAGCAACATTGTAAACGGAAAGACGAAATAAATATATCATTAATCACGAGGCACAGAACGCTCTCGATCAGTACCGGAATTTTCAAAAAATCTTTTTTAAAAATGCGTATTTATGTTAAAAATAAATAAATTTTATTTTTAAAAATTATAAGCATTTTTATCATTAGAAAAAAGCTCAAATGAGTTTGCAGTAAAAGTGTATATGAATATCAAAAAGTTCAGGAAAATGTTCCGGTTACAAATGAAAGTTTAAAAAATATAACAAGTCCAGCAACAGGAATCTGCAATGATGACAAACTCGCAGTGTCGGGATCTTTATTACATTCAAAATTTGAGCCTCCGGTGATATAATTTAAATAATTCCAATTTTGTTTTTTTTCTGTGGACAGTATGAAAGGTAAAATGGATATTGAATCCGACAATATGTGTAGAAAGTTTTGTAGAAAAAACAACAAGATGTTAAAAGTTTTGCTGACAGAATTTTACCTTTCATATATATGTATGTATATATAACCGTATTGATCTTATGGTAAACCACCATCCCGTTTTATCATATATGTCCTAAAGCACGGTGCTTGAGGGCATGACGTTAAATTGCATCTAATTATCTGAGAAGTGTGGAGTGCCTTTTAATTGCAATTTTGCCCATGTCCAATTTGACCCGGAGGGGTACCACCTGTTAGGGTCCCATCTATGGGTTAAATAGATCGAAAATGTGTTTTCATTCGGACGAAATTTTTTCGGTTATTGAATATTTAACGATAAACAATCCTAATAATTCGTGTATCATAATATTCGTTTATCATGATATTCGTTTATTTTAGTAATAGGGTAATTCCTTGCTAAATCATCCAGAAAAAAGTAAAATTGTCACCCACCCTCTTCAATCTTTCTGAAATGTTGTAAATTAAAGTTAGTCAATCCCTAGAATTTGAGCTTCAAATTCCAAAAATGTCGTTATGTCGATTTTTAGCTCTCAAAATTTGAGAGGGGGTCACGAAATATGGCGACTTTTTGTAACCTATTTATAAAAATAGATTACAAAAAGTCACTATTCTTCGCGACCCTCCAACCAAATTTGGAAAGCTAAAAATTGATATAACTCCGTTATTTTTTTTTTGGGGGGGGGGGAATTGGAGGCTCAACTTTTGGGGATATCTAACTTTAATATAGTTCACAAATGAACAAAATTTCAGAAAAAGATCAAGTTAAAAATGTTAATAATTTAACTTTTACATAGCGCTAATACCCTTGAAAAAAGTATGAAGCCAAGTATTGTTCACTCTAGTCCACGGGTAAATATTAGGGCTTACTAGCCTTAACTTTAGTATGGCTACCAGTCTATCAGAAAGAAAGACAACTTTGAGTTCAAACTAGTCGTACTCAGCTGAAAGATTGACCTTGTATAATATTGCGGTGGAGGGTTTGGGTAAATATATACTTTGTATGATATTCCTGCTGTTTAATTTTTAAAACTAACACTTATGCAATTGCTTCCTCCACCAAACTACCGGATATGGCGAACATTGGATAGGACTGATTGACAGAGGGCAAGTAACAGTTTGATTACTAGCAATTCGAAATGTGTGAAAAGCATACAAGAGAAACATGAATTGGAACATTGAAATATAGTTATGTTGGTAATTAAACATCTAGAAACGAATCAAATTGAAATGAATCAAATTATGGAATTAAATAACCCATAAAGAGCTGATATACATTTAAAAATAAATTTAAAAAAATCTCACCATATTGAATCTAACTCTTTTAATTTGCATATGACTATCCACAGCCGATGAAAGGAGTGTCCGTTCATTTTTCAAAATAAGGGGATACATTTCTGATAGTCCATATCTCAATCACTCCCACCCAATGTTTGCCACATCCAGTTGGTAGAAAATGGGAACTATTAGATGACACTAAGGCATAAGAATCAAATTGCCTGTTCCTAAATACTTATGACAAGTACCATATATATATATATATATATATATATATATATATATATATATATATATATATATATATATCTTCTCTGAAACGATTTCCTTTACTTTGGGTTAAATTCGTCGTTTTTCATTTAGTTGCCTTGAAGTGTAACTATGAACTTCCTCAATCTATCATGGACAATTAGCTCATGAATCTGTCAGAATATAACTGACTATGAATCCTAAACTGCAGATGCCAAAAATTAAATAAATAAAATAACGAGAAAATTAAAATGAATTTGTTATCTCGTAAAATACTTTCGGTTTCCGTCTGTTGCTGACTGAAACAAATATTTAAGGTTTCCTTTCACTCTATATGTTGTTTTAAAATGATTATCTTTTTCTAGGTTATTTTTTAGTCTGAGATTTGGCAAATAATACTATTTTAGAAATAGCCAATCAGAATATTTGTTTTATTCATATGAATCTTTATGTCTGTAAAACAAGATGTCTTTTGTTTTTGTTTTCCTGTTATTTTAATACTTTTTAGTTTATGTCAGATTTTTTTAACTTTCATTTTTTTAGGTGACTTCCTATATCGAATGAGTGTCTATTTAATGCTTGTTCGTGATTACACTTTCTTATTATATTTTAATACTCTCTTACGAACCACACCACGCTTCCTTATCGTTTCTGAGCGAATAAGAAGAAGCCCTCTAGATCGTACACGATGCTTGATAACAACCTAATCAACCTCATTCTCGAACTCACACGTAAACAAATCGATATAAAAAAATGAACAAAAAACTAACGCTTTGTACTGCCACAAGACATCAACAAGTGACATATGGCAAGAAGCCAGTATAAAAACTATTTTCCCACCACTCTTAAAATTGAATAAATATATAAATAACTAAAAAAAACGAATAGTGTTAAATATTACTAAACAACCAGGCATAAATTTGATAAAATTTCATCGTTGCTATTTTAAAATAAAACTGATAGTGCTTTAGCCCATTTGTTTTTGGCAACATTCCTCGTTGTTTTTCATTCGATATCTAACTTGACTATTTTTCTTGTTTTATCACTGTGTTTATTTTTAATCATCTTCTTCCCGGTCTCCCTCATCTCTCTCTCTCTCTCTCTCTCTCTTCTCTCTCTCTCTCTCTCTCTCTCTTTCTCTTTCTCTCCCTCCCTCTCTCTTTATCTCTCTCTCTTACGTAATGTGCTGCTCAGTAAAATGGCTTGTAAACTAATTTCATTATCAACCTTTCTGAGTGAGACTTGTTGAAATTACATGTTGTCTTTTGACAAACTTAAGAGAGATACATCAGTTAATTCATTTACAGTAGAAAAAAGATAGTATGCAGTCTCGAACTGTTCCAAAGCGATTTTCAAAGATACGAGGTGTTTCGAAACGAAGGCAAAATTTAAAAAAAAAAAGAACTAATGATATGAATGCTTTGTGTGTCATGGTTAGTAAACAAGGCTAGCAAACTATTACTAGTCCGTTCGATTCTTGGTGGGTACCCCATAAATTTGCTTTTATGTTGACGGGACGGAGTTACCTTCCTCACATCGAGGGAACGGCTTGCCACAGACCCAAGTCCAACACACAACAGTTACGATCTCATGCCGTGTGTTGATTTTTCTAAGCCTCTGTTACAAAATATGTTTATCTGATCACCCGAATGTGTCACGCTAAAACGAACAAAATTGTATAATATTAATGATTTACAATCGGTGTGAAAATGTACAAAAATAAGATGTGAGTACAGCAATATAACCAAGCATATTTACAAGAGTATATGATTAACATTTTAAAGAAATTAAAAAAAAATATTTCTAATTTGAACGATGTGTTAGATTGGTTAAGTATTACTAAACAATTATTTTTCTAAATTATTTCTAAATTAAATCATTTTTTAATCTGAAGATTTATTAAAGAACAATAATCATAATTAGGGACTTTTCAATATTTAGTAAAAAAAATAAAAATTTTCAATCCCATTAATTCATTCTTTCAAAGAATTTTACTGTGTGAATCTATTTTTCCCAAAATTTCCATATTTTAAGAATTACAATAAAAGTTGTTTTTTTTTCAGGTTTAGATATTATGGTTTCATAAGAGACGGGAAAGAAATATATTATTATCTAGAACTAGAGTCTTTTCATTAAATTCAGTTTAGTCTCCCATTGAAGCTACCCATTTCTATGTTGATATTAGCCAACTGAAGAAAAATACAATCATCTGATTTTACACTCCCCTACATTGCTATACCGTTTAATGAAGCTAAGAAATTGTACGAACAAAAGATTTTCTAAAATAAATGTGTGAAACTTTAACATCAACTAAGTATTTCAAGTATCATTAAACACTTTTAGTTTTATATTCAACGTTTCACAACTATACAGAGATGATTTAAACTTTGCATATTGTTGTTTAGACACACATTTATGGAGGGGGTGTTTATTTCATTTTAGATCTTCCTGACTTGCCTTAAGGGAAACAACACACGTCCTTCGGTCAGACAAGAAAATGAAAAACAAAAATCGATATTTGGAATGTTTTAGCCGACGCCGAGCCTGATTGATCGAATAGTATTTTGACGAATCGGCCAGTGCTTAATGGTACATTCATGAACAATATTGAATTTCCATATTTACTAAATCTATCCCCACCAAAACCCACAGCCCGTACTGTGAAGGTGACCTTCCATGATATATGAGACGGTTATAAAACATTCAGAATAAAACGGTATCTCATATATGTTCTCATGCCAAATTATCGTGAAATGTGTGTGTCCGGCGATATTTGTATTTGTATAGAAATATTCAGTAGGTTCATCCGGGGCTTTAACTCTTTGACTATCAAGCATTTGGTGTACTGATTTACCATGTGCAAGCTTCCGGAAATATCCTGCTTAGGACATAATCTACTAGACGAAGCCAATAGTTTATGTAAGCTAATAGCTGGCACTATCCTAATTCTTATGAGCAGTGGTTCTCAACCTATTTTCCTTTCGTTTTTATTTCATTCTTTTTTTTTTTTTTTGAACCGCTTTCATTCCTATTCTACTCTGGTTGACCCCCGTATCCATTCGATATTTTCAAAATACTTTTGTATTTTTATGATTAATATTATTAGGAATAATTGTATAAAAAAGTTAAAACATTTTGTGCAGTGTAAAAGTATAACTAATTTATTTCATATGAATATTAAAAACAAGTCAAACAAGTGGAAAATATATGTTCCCTATTAATGATTCATATTTACACAAGAATATATTTATAAAAATACCACTTTAGTTCTATTTTATTCAAGGTGAGCCGTGTGGTTGATGCTCATCTGCTAGTTTTACAGTATTTAGCTAAACATTGTTAATGATAATCGAATATCATCTTGACATACAGCAATAAATACGTTTAAAGAAATACATTTTCCCCCTCCAATAAAATATTATCGTGAATCTCCAATTAATTGTTATTTTCTGGACGATATGCACCTCTATTGAAAACGTCTGGTATATAACACCATCAATGAATATATACACTCTTATAAAGTTGTACATTTTGATATATTCAGTAGAACATTATATAACGAAAACATTTGTTTGAATAGATACATTTAGTTAAAAAGATAGTTAAAGATTTAGTTTTAAATAATTAATGTCTATCTATTTATAGACTATATATATAGGGGGTGGGTTAGCTCAGTCGGTAGAGCGTTCGGCTAGAAACCACAAGGTTCCTAGTTCGATACCGACCCTCGCCAACTCAACGTATGAGTAGCACAGGGATCTGTGCGGTAAAGTGAGGAGCTGATGGCAGATGTGGCGCTCCACCTCAGACGCCAAAAACAATCTCCTTGGTCTAGCGCTATTGAAAAGGGGATAGACTCCCTCGCTGACTGGCTGATACCGACTTTAGGCCGCACCAACGACTTTACTTATATATATATATATATATATATATATATATATATATATATATATAGACCATAAATACATACACTACAAATCTTATATGTATGTGTGTGTGTGTGTGCGTGTGCGTGTATGCCTGTGTGTGTGTGTGAATAAATAAGATGGTGTAGCTCATTGTTGGTATCACCCAGACAGCGACGGACTCTATAACATTTTTACCAGCGCAAGGACCAAGAAGTTTTTTGGCGTCTGAGGTGAGCGTCAAGCCTACCATCAGCTCCATACCTTACCATACTGATACCTGTTTTGCTACTCATGCGCTGAGTTGGGGAGTGCTGTTATCGAACCGGAAACGTTTTAGTTCCAAGGGATATGCCCATACGACTGAGCTAAACCGACTCTCTGCATGTAAAAACTACCATAAGATGAGACAGTTACTTTAAAACCTGAAACACTGAGAAATATTAATCTCGAGTATATAAATACATGTATTAATACACACACGAGTTTGTGTGTGTGTGTGTGTGTGTGTGTGTGTGTTGTGTGTGTTTGTGTGTGTGTGTGTGTGTACAGGCGCGCTACCGCACATAAACAATTACGCTTACACCATTCTTTTATAAAATGTTCATTTCTTCTAAGATATTAGGATTTTATTATTCATGACGGATTATTATACAATCAAAACAGTTATCACTAAATATCATCAACTCTATGCCATCGAAAATATATAACGGAACATGTGAATATGTAACTTTCAAAAAAAAAAAATACACCAATCTAATTTACATTTGTTTACAGAAATTCATATTTTAGAGTTTGATAGAATTAATAGCTTGAAATAGCTGCTTTGTTTGTACAATGTTCTATTAGAAATTATAAAATCCTCGCAACATTTCTTTAAACAGAATTCGATTTTTATTAAAGACTTGATAGAGAAATAATTATCTATGGTATCAATAAATGGTTATATTCTTACGAAATGGACCCGACGAACTAAGTTCGAATCCTAGATAAGGCTGATTGTGTTTTACTTCAGCGGTATCTGTTTTGGGTAAGGCAGCAATGTATAACTTCAACATTGTAGGCATGTATATATTCTACATTATAGGCATCTAGGCATAGAATAAACATTTACTAAGCGCTTTATAACCTGACACTTTTTATTAGGACAAAACGTGGGTGGTAATATATTAGTTGGTGCGGTGCCTAGCTATGTGTAAATAGTGAAGGGTGGATAAACTTGTTGGCCTTGGCCAGGCCGCCAGTCTAGGAGAAGTAGAACTCTGAATATAAAACCAGGAAACAGGGTTTTGGCAACTCTAGTCCATAAAAAAATCTTCTTGCTACGAAACCTACACATCATCAGCGACATGTTGTGGTGGCAGACTTATGCCCTCGAGAGGTGCAAGTTATTTCCATTACACTAGTGTATATGATAATAGACCTCTCGTTATGTTTGTCGCTTCAAATTAACCGTGACTCTTTCTGTCTCTCTCCCCCCTACGCCTCTCTCTCTCTCTCTTTATCTATCTATCTATCTATCAATCACACACACATACAGACAGATAGACAGATACACACACACACACACACACACACACACACACACATATATATATATATATATATATATATATATATATATATATATATATATCATTGACACATAAAACAATACAATTGTGTATATATACCCCGACTGATATTATTACCACCCACTTTTTATCCTAATAAAAATTGTCAGGTTATAAAGCTCTTTGTAAATGTTTATTACATGCCTACATTTAAAAACTTCGCCAGAATTGTTGCTTGGTATTCGATATTTCACAAAAAGCTTACAATTTGAAATTTATCCTCGAAAACATAACTTGCAACTTTTCGTACCAGCAGATGTACGTAAAACATTTTTTCAAGCCTATTATTTTTTTTTATCCCATATACACTTAGACAGGGGTGTACTTTCAGTATAACGTACCTTTGTAAATGTGCTTTTATGGTTGCAAAATTGTTACTTCCCCGTTTTCTCAGTAGTCCCAATGTATCTTATTAATGTGGTCTCGATATCTTTGTATTATGCACCAACCCCGATTAAAACAAAACAGACCATTTTTATCCTCTCGACAGACAATTTGAATTGGATATAACAAACGGCAACGGATGTGACATCCGTTGCCGTTTGTTATATTGCCAACAGTTGGTATAAAATAGTTGAAAATTTGGAAAATTACATTACATTTAAAGATTGCGTATTTTACCGTTTAACACTATATATATATATATATATATATATATATATATATATATATATATATACCCCTCCACACGAGCAGGATGCGACACAAGGTCAATCTCTTAAGCGGACTTTAACAGGTTTGAGTTCAAAGTTTTCCTTCTCCTAGACTAGTTAAATAGCCATGGTTAAAGAGCCCAGTCTTCCCAGCTATTTATCCATAGTTGGAGGGAGAATTGGGTTCATATCTTTCCCAACGATATTAGCGCCATGTGAAATGCAAACAGCATCATGCAGGAATTGAACTCGTTTCGACAAATCCATTTTCTAAGACTTTAACCATTAGACCACGCACCTCCAAACAACACTATATACATACGTTTAACACTATATACTTTTGAACATGAGCATGTTTGTGGAAAATATTCGAATCAGTATTGCTATACAGTTTGGAGACTTCAGATGAACTTTTCATACTATTTTAAGTGATCTTATTAGCGGAAAAGATAAACTTTGTAAAATAAATAAATATACCTCTTTTATGTATTATCTAGCCTGTCTGTGTGTAGAGTGTACCGTGTGTAATTTTAAAAAAAACAAACATTTTGTCGGTTATTTAGTGTATCAGTTTCTGTGACTGTGTGTCTAATTCACAGAGACCTGTTCTATAGTCCTTTTTAACACTATTTGAAATGATTGATGTCTGCGAAAATAATTCGACTAAGTACTGGCATATACTTTGGATAGTTCATACAATCGTTTCGTCGTGTTTTAAACGATCTCATACATGAAAAGGATAATCTTAGCAAAAAAATATTATAGATAAACTTTGTCTATTATTCAGTGTGCCTCTATGTATCTCTAGAATGATACCCATGTAAGAAATAAGATACATTTAATCTGTTATTTTGTCACTGTGTGCGTTTGTGTCTAATGTGTCGATTTAAGTAAATGTATGTATTTCAAAATTTCATTTACTATTTCAATTTAACTATAGTCCACACTGGATGGTAGGCCTCTCAAATAAGTAGACCAGTTCACATACCTAATGATAATATATCATTTACAGAAAGTGGTGTCAATGACACCAAGGAAAGGCATGGACTACTATAGACAATTTATCGATCACATGGAAATTTGATCTGTCTGTAAAGATGAAGCGTGGATTCTCCCAAGCTGTAACCGTGCGGTACTATTGTATGGCTACACTAATTGGATGCCAAGTAAACTCTTGGTTAAAATCTAGATTGGAGCAACTGTTCTGCCTTGAACCAATCTGGGAAGCTGCTACCCATAAAAAATCAGCTTTATAACCAGATACTTCCTATCACACTCTTCCTATCACACCATTCAAGGAAGACGAACAAGATATGCTGGATATTTCTGGAGAAGTAAAGACGAACTAATAAGTGACGTTCCCCTGTGGAAACCTACATATGGGCACACCAGTGTAGGATGACCAAAAAATCAAAACAAAAAATAACAAAAACACATCAATTATCATTGGGCGGATACTGGAAGCTGTGCAAAAGACCAGCCAGGGACGTTGACCGATAGGGACACGTGGCGAGAGAAAATCATGGGAATCGGCCCTGTCAGCACGACCTGATGTTAATTCTCTAATTTCTGAGATGATCACGTCATCCTTCCAGATTGTTACTTAAAAACTGGCGATTAGTCCACTGTCAGTAATGACAGATGATACTTAGTCAGTCAGTCTAGGCTCCACTATTTCTTAGTCATTCGACTGTTTGTTTTCATTCATACACTTTTCATTAAAATCCTTTAAAATATTGATACATGCAGTCATTTCCATTTATCCAGCAGTTTTGTTAATTCTTTTCGCTTTGACTCGGGTTTGATTGATAAGCAGAGTTTAATTTGGAGAAATTATTCATGAAATAGTCGCATGAATAATAAATGAGATGAGCCAAATAAATGGATTTAAAAACAACAAAACTGAGTATCTCCAACAAATCAAATTGAAATGAAAACCAATGAAAATTATTTTTAAAAACATTGCTAGATAAATGATAACGATTAATTTAAAATATGGTATTTATCAATCAAAATGTTTAAGTAAAACATATACACAAATAAATAAATAAATAAATATAAATATATATATATATATATATATATATATATATATTATATATATATATTTGGAGGGAGAGAAAGAGACAGAGAGACAGAGAGACAAGACAGACAAAGAGCGAGTGAGAGAGCGGAAGAGAAAGACAGAGACAGAGACAGACAGAGACAGAGACAGAGACAGTTGGACACAAACACTGAACATGAGATATCAGAAGGATATAATGAACACACGGACCAAACTTCATCACAAACTCTCTAGTATTTTCTTATTAAATATATTGCTTAACCTATTAACATATTTGCCTCAATATATTCTGAAACATTTGTTCAACTACGTACAATCTGCTTATTATATTTCGTTACTTCTCCCTCATTCTCTCTCTCATCCTCTCTCTCTCTCTCTCACTCTCTCACACTCTCTCCCCAATATATATATATTATATATATATATATATATATATATATATATATATATATATATAGTCAGGAAAAAACGATAAAAATTAATAATGATTCCTATGATTTCTTATCTGTTTTAATTGATACAAGTTTATGTGAATGTTTCAACCGATATGAAACAAAGTACATCAAATGATTTGGGAGCGTTTATCATTTGCGTTTCGATCTACAGTCAAATATAATACGCGAAAACTAAAAAAACAAAACAACAAAAAATAACAATAAATATATCTTTATGAATATTGAAATATATTTGCTAAGTGAAACACGCACAAGCGCATATATGAACAGACACACGTACACACGTTCACACAGACAGATACACCCGTATACACACATACAGATTCACGATTAAGGAGGAAGCATGTATGTATTTATCCTTCTACTCTACCATGAGCAGTATTCATTCTCGTAGATTGGTTGCCGAAACAAAGTAAAAGAATCCCGTCTGCACAACTAATAACACATATCTGGGAGAGGGAGAGTGTAGAAAACATGTATTTATGCGATTTCTTTTGGCATTTGGTGAATTGAAATACAAACAGCTTAATCCGGGAGTTGAACTCGAGGCAAGGAAGCAGCTTTTCTCGTTTTCCTAAGAGTGTTTGTGTGTACACAGACATATATATATATATATATATATATATATGAATATGTACAAATATGTACATGTGGGTTTGTATGTATATGTGCGTTAATTAGAGTGACAGTGGTGTGAGAAAGTGTGTCTTTGTGTGTGTGTGTGTGTGTGTGTGTGTGTGTGTGTGTGCCTTTTCGATGTCCGTTCAAATGCTTTGGAAGACTGAGGCTGTATAAGGCAACATAGAAACTCATTATCTAGGAATCTTTACTTTCCCTCAAATAGTTTCCTGAGCATCCCAAAACCTTATTTCAGCGAGGATTTTTATTAAGTGAGAGACATTTTAAATCCCTCTTTGCATAGTAACTGAATAGGTACCTAATATTTCTTATATATATATATATATATATATATATATATATATATATATATATATATATATATTATTTTTGTGATATATATGAAAATGCTTGAATATCAGACAAACAACTTCAATGTTCCAATTAAATGGTGATTTAAGAATTGAGTGCAAAGTTACGTTTGGAACATGGCGAATTATAAAGTTGGCGCCATGTCTCTGCTTGTAACAGTAAATTACGAAAGAAATCGTTTAACCATATTCACACACACACACACACACAAACATACATACATGCATATATATATATATATATATATATATATATATATATATATATATATATATATATATATATAAGCTGTAGGAACAAATAAATCTACACCTTTATATAGACTGTCAATGTCGATGCGGTGTGGAATACTGTGTCCACACAACTTATTTTTTTTTACATACGCTCTATGCTGAGCTCTTTTTCTCTTCACATAATGTAAATCATATACAAAAACTAAATATACTATAAAATATCTAGAGGAAATAGTGTTAAATAAAAAATGATGATGTTCATATAGGAAGCTGAATAAGAAACAATGAATTAAGGGTGGAACACAATGAAAAAATGGAAACCGTAAGAAAAGAGGAATGTAACAATGAAAAGGAGAAAGTAAAAAAGAGTATTAAAAAAGGAATGAAATGATAATGACAATTAAATATTAAAGAAAACATCCAGAATCTTTGTAAATATTTAAACTTTATGACTGTTGTCCTCATCTTATAATATAAATTATCAAGCCTCATCTAAAAAATTCAGACAAATAAAATCCAGAAATATTGAAAATTAGATTAATTCTTTTAAAATTCAGATGAAAAAGAAAAGAGAAAGATGTAAGGAAATTCAAATAAGGGAGTGGCAGAAAGGATAGACATTTTCAAAATTGAAAGGAGAGCGACAGCAGCAAGAAGAAGATGAAGAACAGCAAAACCATCACGGAGAAGACGAAGAAGAAGAAGAGGAAACAACAACAACAACAACAACAACAACAACAGCAGCAAGCAGCATGAAAAAGGGGTAAAAAATAACTTGAAAATATGAAGAAGACAATTTTCTAAAAATACATTAAACTGTAAGAAGGGTGAAAGGTAAACGCACATTTTGAGGTTTGGTAATGGAGTCGAAATGTAAAAGAATGTAAGAACCAGGAAGAAAAATTAGACATAAGTAAAAAGAAAACAAAAATCAATAGATATATAAAGAGAACAATAAAATAGTAAGGGGCCAGTATAAGCAAAATTACTTCTTCAAACTAAGAGCTTGAGAATATTTTTCCCTTTCTTTTTTTCAATTATTTAAAACCCCAGAAAAAAAACATTCAAATTTCAATTACGGTGATGTGATAAATTAGAAGGCTAAGTCAACGTACCAAGCTCCCATTAGGAGCGTCGGGTGAGGCTGTTCAGTAACGATGCTCGAGGTAGGCATATTTATAATGTACGAAGAAGTCATTAGTCGAGGTACACGTGGCCTAATATAGTCAGCGCATATCTGAGTAAAAGTCTTCAAGTTATAAGACTTATTAGATGGAGCAAAGTCATTGCACCATCTCAACTAATTCAATTCCACCTCGAGGAATACATTCACATCTGTGTTGAAAGTTTAAAAATTGGTTACATATGTATGAGGCCAGGTGAACATACTTAGGTCTGTTTACTTTTTTTTTCTTTTTTTTTAATGGTATTTTTGAAAATTCACAAAAAATCATACAAATGCCTACAGGGATGTCTGATGTAAAACGAAGGTTTTCTAGCGTGTCTGGTAAAAATATTTATGATTTCAATCTAAAAAGTTTATCTAATATCATGAATAGAATAGTATGTCAAATATATTATAATAATAAACCGCTGTGTCTGATTGCGGGCACAGATGTATATATAGAGAGTGTCATACACACACGCGGAGAGAGAGAGGGAGTTAGAGAGAAAGAGAGACAGATAGACAGACAGACAGAGACACAAACAGAAAGACAGAGAGGGGCAGAGACAGAGACAGAGAAACACACACACACACACATATACATATTATGATATGTTTATCTATCAATGAACAGATAATTCTGCCCACGTTCGAGCGATTTTATTTTACACGTATCGTATATATTAGCCATCATAAGGGCAATATTAAGGAGCAATACCATGAAGCTACCTCAAAATTGTTATTTTCAGTGTCCCGATGAAAGTTAATCTATTCAATCTATATATTAATACGCTTGTTCCTGAATCTTCTGTCCGTTATCACCTTAAAACACCCTCTGGTTAAAAAAGACCGACCAAATTGTTCAA
>CM042148.1:3297606-3327606 GCA_023376005.1 Doryteuthis pealeii
TTTTCCTCTAAGAATTTTACCCATTTCTCCCAACCACTCGCCTTTCCCAACAAACATCTACCCACACAAACCACCATCCTCTGAACTCCGCCTCCACTTTATATGATGTTATTCTCAAATGTACGTATTTTGCTTTGAATAAAATCAAACTGAGGATGTTCTTCGCGTCAGAAGGACGAACTATTTCTCTCCTACTTGGACTTGTTTGAGTCATTATTTTTGTTCACTTTTCACTATTTTTGTTCACTTTTCCTTTTAGCTCACCTCATACTGTCGGATTTTACTCCAATCCTCCTATCTTCATATATATATATATATATATATATATATTATAATATATATATATATATATGTGTGTGTGTGTGTGTGTGTGTGTGTGTGTGGTCCTGAACAGACACCGTGTTTTGATGTATCCCATCTATTCACTGTCTGAAGACATTAACAGGCTATCCCCAGCCTAACATATATATATATATATATAATATATAATGTGTGTGTGTGTGTGTGTGTGTGTGTGTGTGTGTGTGCGCCCGCGCGTGTGTGTATGTGTGTGTGTGAGCGCGCATGTGTGTATGTGCGTGTGTGTGCGTGTGTGTATGTAAGTTGAAAATGGAAGCGAATCCGACGGTATGTTGAAAAGAAAAATAAACAAAGGAAAGAAAATACTGAATGGATAAAATATATTTCAATTTACTGACACGTGTGTCGGCCAGGAGTTTATCCATGCACTCTATCTATTATTATTTTAGATACAAAATAAAATAATAATAGAAAACTACAAAATATTTTAGTATGCACGGAATAACGGTGTTCCCTAGAGTAAATTATTTGGTGTTTTAAATCAAAGCAATTAAAATACAATGAATTTTTTAAATGTTCGAAAGAATATCTTTTTTGAAAATGTTTGAAGAAAACGTTTTCCTCAAATATTTTCAAAAAAATTCTGAATAATTCTATGTATGATTTGTTAAAAATATTTGTGTCATTTTATTAATATTTGTCTTAGAGTTTATAATAAGAATGTTTTTGTATTTGGACAAGCTTTTCAAAGGTGTGTGTTTGTGTGTATGTGTGTGTATATATATATGTATGTATATATCTATACTTGTTTATATATATACACACATATATATATATATATATATATATATATATTAGACGCCACGTTGGATCACGTCATAGAAAATGGACATGGCAAGACTATTTCAAATCCTAGATGTGATATTTGCATTTCCTATAGCACTAGTATACTTGGGAATGTTATGCTTCCGACTATTCTCTCTCTAGCAATGGGTTAATTGTAGGGTGTATTGGATTCTTTAATCTTGGTACGTCAACCTGTTTATGAGAAAGAAAATTCTGGATTCACACCCGTTAAAACACGCTTAAAAATTAACATTCCGTCACATCCTACTTGTGTGGAGGGGTTAGGTATATATATCTTAAGCTATTATATTCGGTTCTTGCTACTCACTCGTTTTTATTTTTATTTCACACACACACACACACACACACATATATATATATATATATATATATATATACATGTGTGTCTGTGTGTCTGTGTATGTGTATGTGTATGTGTCTGTGTCTGTTTCTGTGTGATTAATTCTAGTAAGCGTTATCGAGGGAGGAATAGACTTGGACGTACAAGACTAAGTAAATAAAAATGTTCAACATCAAAAGAGATAGCTTTTATTTTTTTTTAAATACCGATATTTCTTAAATACCTAGAATTATGACCAATTTGAGATATCCGGCCGATTTTTATAAAAGATTATTATTTCTCAAATCTGTATATATATATATATATATATATATATATATATATATATATATATATATATATAATATATATAATGGTCTGTGGATGATGTTATAAATTATACAGTTTGGAAGATCGTCGTAAGTAGTAAGTAAAGTCGTCAGGGCGGCTTAATGTCGGTATCAGCCAGCCAGCAGGGAGTCTATCACCTTTTCACTTGTGCTAGACCAAGGAGATTATTTTAGCATCTGGGTGAAACGCAACACCTACCATCAGCTCCTCACTTTACTGCACAGATCTTGTGCTACTCAAACGCTGGGTTGGCGTGGGCCGGTATCGAACTAGGAACCTTGTTGTTTCTAGCCGAACGCTCTACCGACTGAGCTAACTCGGGCTGTAAATTATACAAACTCTATATTTTTACAACATATTCCTTGTTAAAATGAAATACTTCAATAACAAATCCGTAGATGTTTACAATATAATTAACAACCCTTTCTATGTTTGCCTTCATGATAATTATGAGTTCGTGGTTTGTCAATTCAAGCACGAACTCTCTCCATAACTGTTTGTGGTGTATCAAATACTAGTCATTTTGGGGAAAATATATATTTTGAAAAGATATCACGGGATCAACGGTTCATGACATACAATACTACACTTTGGCCCTATCTTGGGCTAGACGGGCGGTCGGAGAGGCCCCCTCCGATCAATCGGCTGGTCACGTCAAGCCCTACCATCTATATGATTTTCCCAACCCTATTGCCCTTATGGCAAGCCCAACCCCTTTTTATCATGTGCCTGGGACATGAAGTTAAACTCTATCTGATGGTGAGTTCCAGTGTTTGGAGGTTTGGGGAATGTGGAGCACCCCTTCGTCACCATTGCTCCCTGGTCCACTCTGACCCGGAGTGGTAGTACCTTTTAGGGTCCCATCTATGGGTTAAATAGAACAAATGTATTTATAAAAAATGTGTTATCCATTGATTTATTTCAAAACTTTATCGGCATTAAATGACCCACTGAGGTTGATATGCCGTAAAATAAAACAAACAAAAAACAAACGGGATCAACGATATTTTCTTCAAATAATTTTGTTGCTTTGAGAGCGGATGAATATATGTTGGACTTTTCATCGCCGGCCTATTAGGTATCCCCCGTTGTCCTTTCTGAGACGGTGTATTCAGATTTTGTTCGCACCTGGTTTTCCTGAAACGTAAGCAGGTTCACTATTCCTCTCTTTTTGTAAAAGTACCTGGCTCGAACTTAATGAATTTTAGTTCACAACCGATTTTCTTGCTTTCAAGTATTATCAATCACAAATGATTATAGGACGAGAGAGAGAGAGAGAGAGAGAGAGAGAGAGAGAGAGAGAGAGAAAGAGAAAGAGAGTTGGGGAATAGAGAAAGTAGAGAGAGAGAGAGTTGGGGGAGAGAAAGTGCATGTGTGTATGTGCGAATGACTAACAATTCAAAGGTTGTCTTTGAATTAGATGAGGTCTCTCGATTTAGGAGATAAAATAGTTGCAGGAAATAGTCTATCGTACAGCAAACACGTCTAATCAATGGGAGGGATACTCGTAACATGTCTGTTGGAGCAAAATTTCATCGATGGTCTAAAACAAACAAGGAAATCCTTTTTAAGCAGACACCGGAACAATAGTACCAAAGGACTCTTATTTAACGCAACCCAACGCACTGATCTGTTAAAAGCGGAGCACCGAAGCAAAGTGCACCCTGGTTAACAACACTTTTCCCTTTTATTTTAATAAGTGCCACCCACACGAGAAAATAGCATTTTGAACACGCTATCAACCTTGATTTGGTCCAGCGCCGATTGTCATCCAGCGCCGATTAACATAAATTATCGTTGCACTCTTTGATCTGATAATCATATAAATAGCAACTCGGTTGTGATTGCCTTTACGAGTGTGATTCTTCTCTCAGCTTCTTTATTGGGTGGACTACCTGACTCTTTATCGTCAAGGAGGAACCTCGGCCTACTTTCAGAAGACGTGTTGCTAACATCGTCTTCCTCCGGCATTGGGAATTAATAGAATGCTGGAAGATATTTGATATGGCCTGACATTCTATTCACAACTATGGACTGACGGCTGGCTATATTAGAGACTCGTCCCTTGGTAAATCTTGTTATACAGCCATCTTGCGGGCTTTTTGTCCAGACAAAGTTACTGAATCTATAGATCGTAAATTGAATCATGGATTATGCCGTCGGAGTCGGTAATTTGTCAATCCCTTTCCTTCCGGCAAAGTAAGAATTGGCAGACACGATAATGCCGTTCATTGTTGAAGATATGGCAGGGTTGACGAATCAATAGTCAAACATATGCTTCTATGACGGTCTAAAACTCTGTCTCATCGTGATGGGATCCTGTATTTATATACAAAAAAGTAATTATAAATACATTAATCTTAATTCTGATTGTTTCTTACAAAATTCCAATTATGAAATCTAGGAGTTCTTTTCTTAGATCCTAATTACATCATTTTAAACTTTCAAACATTTGATTAGGAGAACTTAAAAAATCCATAGATTTGATTCAATCTATGTTTCAACCACCTCAAATAGTGTTCCTTTATGCATTATCACCACTCTGTCTGAAATGTTGTCATCTACTCCATTTGTGTGTGGGATTCATTCATTCATTTATATCTTTGTGCACCTATACTGAAGATTGTCGCTTGAATGGTATCATTCTTTTTATGTTTATTTTTCTAAATATGCTCTGACATAATGTAGCTGTCATTCATTACTAACATCTTGATATTATAGGTAGAACAATTAAACCTGACACACTCCGTAATCACTATTCCTTAGCTTAATTTAAGTGACGCTTATGTCAGTTTGAATTGGTATTTCTGATAAATACAAGCATTGCTATACACCGAATAAACTTTTTCTATTGTTTTATTAATTTATGTTACTTATGTTTTCTCTATCAATTTAGCCCAATAAATTCTAAAGGATTTTATTTAAGTTATCAACCATTTCTTAGCCTCTCACAGTTGCATACAATACAAATTAAACTATAATTAAAAGAAAATAAGAAAACAGTAAAAAAAAAGATAAATTGATATTGTTCACAGGGAGAACTGTCTTGTCAAAGTTATGTTGAAGGTATTCTTATTCATTCTTTCATTAATATTTCTGAATCCTGTTGTATCAATCTTATTACTTATCTATTTCAATATCTAAGTTCGGCAAATGGGGATTCGAAATTATTTCTAAAAGTATCACAGTGCATTGTTTTCATGAATCAGACCAGCATGCAATATATTCGAATGATTTATTTATTTTTTCATTTGTTGACCCGCATTTCAAATTCCCGGCTGACCCAGTCATTCTTTCTTTCTTTATTTATTTATTTAAATGTGCAAGTGATACCATCACCTTCTGACATAATGCAGCATATGTAGCTAATTATACCCTAAGGAATATGGGTTAATTTCACTTGAAGCAATATGAAATTATTACAACCCTGAACAACACAGTGGTAATTAGACTCTAAGCAATTTGAAGCCAATTCCACTCCAAGCAATACTGAGGTAATTCGACCTGAATCAAGAAAGTGCTAATTCTACTCTACGAAATAAGGAGGTAGTCCCACTCTAAGCAAAAGTAGAGATTTCTACCTCATGCAATATGGAGGTAATCCCATCTTAAGCAATACGGAGGTACTTTCATCCTAAGCTATGTGGAGATATATCCAGTTTGATAAATATGGAGGTAATTCAATTCACCAAAATATACAGGCTAGGTAGGTAATTCCAATATGAACATTTCCTTAAAAGTATTATCACTTTGAATGTGATAGGATTCATTTTTAGATCACTTTTCTTAAATTATTCCATTCCTGCTAAGGAGAGTCAGATATTTTCAATGTTTTAAATTGGATAAGAATCTGAACAAATCTTATGGTTCACGCCTATTATATAGTCACCCCAGATGCTTTGATCACCATTTGACTTAATCTGCGCATCTGTAGTTGATGCTCATTAACTTCCACCTGGGGAAACTTGTTCCAAAATACCTTGTTCAAATATTTTGCGTATGTTCGCATATACCTGGGGATAATATATAAATTTGACGTCACAATTTGACTATTACCCCTGGTATATGCAGAAAATGAAACATGTTTGAACAAGGTATTTTGCAAAATGTTTTTCCGGTTGGAAGTAAATAGAAGTGAAAATGAAATTACCGATTTATTTTGGGCAACATCCGGTTGTGAAGTTATTCGGCAGATTTTGTTGATGAAATATCCAACAGAATTATGTGTGTGTGTGTGGGGGGTTGTACTTGACAGTTGACCAATATGAATGATAAACAACTGGAATCCCTTTTAGGATTATAAACTCCACTCAAACCAATATACATACAATGCCGTTTGGAAATCTAGTCACACATCAATTGCTAGAGAGAAGTGAGTTCGATTCTTACTGGGTGGCATACACTCACGGCTTGTTTTCAATAGAGAAAGATTCGCTCTGTGTAGCAGCAGTATTATCTCCATAAGCCAGTATACCATTACTAGTGAGTTTGTTTCTCACTAGATGTCCCATACTCTCGACTTTGTGTACAAGCTAAGATTCATATTTTATTTTATTCTATTTAATATAATGTACTAATGGAAGGCTGGCAATTAAAAGTGTACATGCAAAAAGAGCAAGAGAATTACGAATAAACTAATTTCACGGCACTTACGCTTAGATCTAAAATATCATACCTAGCGTAACGCTTATAGTCGTTGTCAATGGAATCTTTCAAATCTTGGATGTGACTTATCATGTTTCAGTCAGGGATAATGATTTTTTGAAAGGCATGCATTCACCTTTCCCCCTATTCCATCTATAGGTAAATAATAAGACAGTCTGGTTTTCTATAGTCTTGGTTCGGCAACCAGTGAAAACTCTGAATTCAAAGAAGGAAAACTCTGAATTCAAACCAACTTTACTCCACTTAAAAAGTGCCTCTGCGACACATTCTGCCTGTGGCCGGTTTTCTGAGTAAATATATACACCGAAAAACGCTAGGATAATCCTGACAATGAAACCCACAGGTTAGAATATTTTATGAGTTAAGAGTAATACTATTTTATGAAATATAATACTCCAATAAAATCAAATTAAAGGAAATTACATCCCCCTCACACTGACATACACTGAAAATGAATTTTAAGCGAGAGACGCCATATTTTTCACAAGTGACTGCTTGTTGACTATCAATCAAATTGTAGTCACGTGACATCAATGACACACCGCTGTGTCGCCTGCCGTCTGCGGGTCTGAATAAACACAAGAAATATTCGGTCACGACACTCCGGTTTTTTTACCCCACCCTCAGAAGAAAGAGGATAAAATAAAAAGCTAAGTTTGCGAGGGGAACCAGATGCTTCCTTTTTAACAAATAAAAAGGAAAAAAATTGCAAACGGTTACTGAGGGATACCTCACCGATATTAGAAACAGAAAGAAATGTTTTGTCCTCATATTTCTTTGAAAAACGAAAGTGGCGGAGTTGGCCAAATTATTCTTTTAATTTACACTAATTTATAAAGGAATTTGTAAATAATTTTTTTGTGAATATCAGTTATCATTAATTAGAATATTACAATGATATTCAGAGAAAGTTTAATTTCTCAGTTGTTTTGGGAAATTTTAACAATAAATTAGTTGATTTTCGTAATCATCAAATTGATATATTTATTATTCAGCCAGTTTTCAATGTTGAAATTTTCTTATTGATTATTACACCTCCATATATATATATATATATATATATATATATATATATATATATATATATATATATATATATGAGGGGAGGTCAAAATGATCTATGAGACTAGATACTTTTTCATGCTGTTTCGATACTCTTTTGTACATTTCTTTAGATTTGTCGCAAATCTCTCTCCTCACAAGCACAGAAATTTAGTCAGAAATCTCAGTATTTCTAGTTCTTTTTAAGTTACTTTACTTTCTGGCCGTAAGATTTCTGAAAGTTTCTCGCGCACATACACACACACACACACACACACAGACACAGACACACACACACACACACACACATATATATATATATATATATATATATATATATATTACTCATTGTCTAGAAAAAATTAACTTTCCGTAGATTTACTTGGCATTTATCCAATGTGAGTAGCATTCGTATACACGTAAAAGAAGTCCAGCGCATCCCAATGAATATCAACGAATTCTTGTTGATAATACAATAATTATATAGTATGAATTTCCAACAACTACATCAATATTAGACATAATTTATAAAAAATAGACAGCCGACATTAAACAAAATCTCTCCTTTAGATTGGTGATGGGAGTTTAAAGAAATATTTCATATAGGAATCAATCTCTACGCATTACTGGATCTACAATGTACCCCCCCAAAAAAAAATGAGATCCTTGTTTACTGATCTCTCAAGGGCTTCATAGTAATATATTTATTCGTTCATATATATATATATATATATATATATATATATATATATATATATATATATATATATATATATATATATGTATATATGTATATACATACGAACCAACTATCTAACTCCTCATCTCGTCTGTCTAACAGCTATCTATCAGACAAACGCAATCATTATTTTATGGTATAGAGAGTAGGTAGCTAATCTTAGAGAAATCTATGTATATTATCAAACACCCCTACAGATATATTCGTACCCACATGAATATGAATACATATACGCTACTCATCACTCATACTCATACAGATGTAATCCCAATATAGTTATATAGATAGCGAGAACTTTCACAATATGCATTATTACACCGAAATATGTGAACCAAGGGAGATAAAAGGTTATATGATTGCTTGTTTGCTTGCTCGCTTGCTTTACATTAATGATATATTAACCCATCTATGCTTATTTTATACCTACAGGTTCTGGAATTGCGTTCATTGTACATTTATATTTATATTTGCTACACACTTATATGATATTAATTATTCATATCTAACACGGTTAAGATGTATAATTTCAATGATTTTTATATGATACTAATAATTATATGGTTTTAAGTAATCATTTATTCATATCTAATAATAGCCAATTGTTGGCACGCAGATTAATGGTTTCAGATAACTAATAATAATTCTTCGTAAACAATTATCGTTTCAAGTAACTATTCCAAATAGAAATACTACAGTTATATGACATAAATACGAATAATTTTTAAGCAGATATATAGTTGAAAATAGTCAGCATATCATAGCCCTCTCGTTACAAGTTAAACAATGCTTTTGTACAATATATATATATATATATATATATATATATATATATATATATATATATGTATGTATGTATGTATGTATATATAAGTAAAAATATAACAAACGAATTAGAACCTTTGCATTATAGTCTATTTCAGGAAGCTTAGACAAGGTGTCTAACTATCCAAAATCATCTGATGATTTGGTAGAGTTAGACACCTTGTCTAAGCTTCCTGAAATAGACTATAATGCAAAAACTATAAGTCTTTTGTTATATTTTTACTTATAAATTTGCTCTGTGACTCTAAAAATAAGAGTACACATTGAGCTCTGCAAACTGCGACACATTTTTTTAAAAAATCCTATGTTGTAAGGAAGATTTCTTCTCCAGAATTTGGATTATATATATATATATATATATATATATATATATATATATATATATATATATATATATATATACCTCTCGAGAAGCAATAACAAATTTTGAAATGTGGGGCACTCAATGAGAATCACACTCACTAATAATGATATGCCAGCCTTGCTGCCCTGCTATCGCCCGACGTAAGGCGCGTTAAAACGATAAAAAAGATGTAAAAAAAAAGTGGCATTTGTTTAAGAAAGTTAGTATAAGTACTGGTTCATTCTGACATTTGAAATGCATATACACACTTGCACAAACACACGGGTGAAGGCTACACCTGTGAGCCTATCTCTTAATTCAATCACGTAATTCGACCTTAAGATGAAGAGAGCAGATGTGTGTATCTCATTTCCTGTGGGTGACAAACAGATCCACCATCCAAACGGCATTTTTTTCCAACATCCTTGTTAATGAGTTTGGGAGATTAGTACTGATTTCTTTTGCCATGCTCTCTTTCTCTTTCCCTCTCCCTGTCCCCATTCTCTTTCTCTGTTATTCGTTTCGCCTCAGTTTCTATACATTTCTAAATCTAATTGTTTATTTCAATCCATCCTGCTTTTTTTTTCTTCTCCCTTTTATTCCCTTGATTTGAAAATCACCTCTTTCATCCTCTCCCTAGTTGATTTCACTTTGTATCTCAGTCAAACTGAATCATTTTCAATCGTCCTTACGCATTCCTTGGAGTTCGTTTCTTTTTTATTCTAAATCCGAATCTTCTTAAATGTGTGTGTGTGTGTGTATGTGTTATAATTTGCTTGAAGCATTGTGTGTATATAGGCTTGGCGGTTGGTTTATCACAATGCAATTGTAGAGACAGATGAGGTAACTAGGACTTGTAAAAGAGACGTGCTTAATCCCGCGTGTGTCAATCCATTCTGTTGTATTTTTTACTTGATTGTAATTTTTTATGTTTGTTTGTTTAACAATTTCTTAGTATTCTTTTAAATTCTTCGTGTGTGTTTATGTGCGTGTGTTTGTCTGTGCTTATGTATGTTTGTGTGTGTGTTGATCTTTCCCATATGTGTTTGTTGTTTTTTTGTCATCTCTTTGAGGTGGTCGAGACACCGCCTTGACCCATTCTTTGGGTGTAGGTTAGGCCCTATTTTTTTATTCTGTATTCATTTTGCTTAGTTTATGGTATCTTCTATCTTAAGCTGTTGGTATATTTTTGTTTATTTTTTCCCTAGTCTTGGGGGTCTATGCCCTTATTGATTCTAAGCCATAGTAACTTCCATTCTTATTGTTGTCATAATCTGTTATTTGTTGGCGGTCTGTGGGTGTGGATGTGTATTATGTATGTATCTGTGGCGAGGGTACGTGTGGAGGTGGGTTGGATTGTGGTTCGTTGTGGTTTATGGCGTTATTAATTCTACATTGAGCTCCGATCAGTTATTGGTTTTCGGGGTTAATCAGGCTATGAAAATCGCTTTTTTGATGCTTAAATTGCCCATATTTTATTTTCCGGACTCAATTGGAACTTTTCACAGTTTTAGCATTTAACTCGGTTCTTATTGAATTTTTTCATGTACCTGTTAACATTCACTATTTGTTAGTATATATAATACACATTATACGTTGATTTATGCATATAAACGATTTAGAATTATGTGTGTATTAACTCATTCCATTTATCTCATAAAGGATGTGATGCAAGGTCAATTTTATAAGGCCAATGTGTATAGTTTATTTTAATTCAGAGTTTTCCTTCTCCTGGTCAGGTTGCCTTACCAGATCTTAACAATAAATCATGCCTTAGTATTCAACAATAGCTGGGGGATATATGAATTCCGCACTTTCTCAATGGTGTCAGCGTGAAGTAAAATTCGACTTTAGTTCCTTATATAAGTTTTAACTTATCACCATTTTAAATAAATACACTTAAAAGCATGTTAAAGTGGGCCTTTTCGAAACCTTTTTTAGAATTCGTTAATTATTAGCATTTTTAACATACACCTTTTTAATATTCCTTCCTTCTATGCATTTTATAATGTACTCCTATTCAAATTTCGACCCTCATAGACATTTTTGAATTACTTTTATACGACGTTTTTTAAGGAACCCCTTTTTAAACGTTGTCTCTTAAAAGCATGTTAACAAACCCGGTTTTGAAATTTGTTCTTTTAGATATTTTAACACCCCCCCTTTTTTTGAAATGAATTCTTCATAACCATTTTAATCTGATTCCTCCCTTATACCCACATTTAAGATAACCCTTATGAAAATGGGTTCCTTATATCCCATTTTTAACCTAACCCCACGTCTTTTTCTTCGTTCCTTTATAAAAATATCAGACGTATCCAGTTTTGAAATTTTTATCTTTATTTCGATATTATTAACCTCATTTTTAAATTTGTTCATTAGAGATATTTTTATATACTCCTTTTTGAAATTGTTTGATCATCAACATTTTTATGGTACCCCTTTTTGAAATTTATATCCTTATAACATTTTCCCACCACATACAGCTTTGACAAATACCTTCTTTTCCACAATGTTATTTAGTCTCTGGTGGTATCTGTTTGGTTCTATTCTTGGCCTTTACGCGTCAGAGAAAAATACCGTTGGCACTGAAGGTGTAAACTGCTAGAATTGGCTTTCCGAATATGTTATCCCATAAGGTGTTAGAATCTAACCCGCTGTGCTTTCTTGTTGTATTTGACAAGTTTTATATTATAGAACGTGTCTACATCAGACCAAGTGAAGAAAAGAAATGAAAGAATATAGGCCGAGAAGGCAAGCCTCTACAACTACAATAACTGACGTAAATGATAGATATTGAACTACAGCACACACTGTGAAAGTACGATTTCTGATGATTGAAATATAGGTATATGTAGCACCACTAGATCGCTGCACACCAGGATCAAAGAACACTTACGTACACTGGCATCCTTCTTCGGAAACAACCTAGTTAAATACCGACCTTTCACTTCCAGTAGACAAAAATAATTGAATTTGATATACCTGCTGCAATGGGTAACTGTCAATGTTTGATACAGACGTTCTCAAACCTGTACCAAGATACAAGTGCACATTTAGCTACCCAGGTTGCATCGAGAAGGATATTTAGAATAATTCTGCCAGCTATATATATATATATATATATAATACACACACACACACACACACACACATATATATATATATATATATATATATATATATATATATATATATGGGGGTATAAAAGGAATGACTTACTGGTAAAAATATTGGGTCTGTCTCAATATTTGTTACTTGCATAAGTCAGTGTTATAACAAATATAAAGTGCTCAATATGTAAGTAGAGTGGATTCGATATTATAGTGTGTACAGAAAAAAACTACTGGATTTTCCCCATAAGTATCTTTAGGATTGAATCCATTGAAAATCATGATTTTGATTAATTACAGCTAACTGCAGGAGTTCATGTTGTAATTATGACCGTTGAAAAAACATAAAAATTCCCCCTATATATATATATATATATATATATATATATATATATATATATATATATATATATATATACGCGTTACTAGTTAAGATGTGTAAGTTCAACATCAAATTTGCTATCCGAGCAAATCATCTGCGCCCTATACGTTAAGCATTTATTAAGGTTCAATTTTCTTGATTTGGGAATAAATCCCAACCCAAGTAAAGCCCAGTGAATGTTGGTTTTCGATGAATACTCGTCATTTTCAACTAGAACGTCCAGGAAGGACAGACTATTATTTTTCTATTTTTCCATTTTAGACGTTAAGTAGGGATGCAAATTATTTAAGCTCTCAAACAATTTCAGAGCTTTCTTACGGGAGCAAAATAAAGTAAACGTGTCATCCACGAACGTGCATAATAATAAGTTTTAGAAACCTCATTGAATAATTTATTTTCCTGAAAACCCACAAAAACATTAGCCATTAAGAGACCAAGAGGACTACCCATCGATATCCCATAAATATGCCTATACATAGTGTCACTAAATCTAAAGGACGTTGACTTAGTGGCCAAGTCCCTCAATTTGATGAATATATTTTTAGGTAAAGGGGAGGATAAATTGCTGCGGTACAACAGATCTGCACAAATACCAATAGTTTTTGTCAATTGACTATTAGAATTACTTTGTCTGTTATGGGCTGCTTTATTGCAGTCAAGGTAAGAACAATATTCACTACCCAATCTGAATTTCGCTCGACCCAAAAGAACTTTCAGCTTATCTTTGAACAAAATCTATTAATTTATAAGTTTCAATGATGAGGTGATGCCACATATATAGGACGGACGATACAGATGTTTGGTGTAAGAATAAACCAGCATGTCCAAAGAGAAATAAGAAGTATACCACAATCAACATCTAGGTTCTCTCAGGCACAGGACTCACTCATTGGTGATCAAGTGTTCAGTTTATATAACTGTCGAATTAATTACAGTGATCAACAATTTTCTGTCCTACACAAGGCTAGGTTAAACCACTATCTTTACATTCTAGAGACAGTCGTAATTTTTTTTTTTTGCACTGCCCGGTGTTGTGTACACAAAGACGATTGAAACATTCCCTAGCACTATTCGCTGGGGATATTGTTGCGGAGATTGGAGTAACATGAATGGATTTCGTATTTTTCCTGTTTGTTGCTCCAATCTTGACATTATCTTATCCCCTTTTACCCAATTTATACACTTTGACTTTTAAAAGATCTGCAGGTTGAAACATTTGAAAATACACCGTTCGAAAAGGCCCTTAAGTTTCCGTTTTCTTTCTGCTTTTCTATCGTCTCCCGTTTAAATAACTGATTGTAGTTTATGAAAGTATGATATTGTTTATTAAAATTAGTTGTACCGAAAAGTTGTATATATATATATATATATATATATATATATATATATATATATATATATATATTGGTTAGATTTATCTATTATCTTTTTTAACTTTTTCATGAGTTTACAACGTACTTGTGGTAATTTGTAGTAGAAAAATGATATATCTAAAGAATTAGCCTCAATTTGACGGTAGAAAACATGAATTAAATTAATTTTCTGTGAAAGTCGCCATGATAATTTGATGACACTGTTTTAGTCACTTTCCTCGTAAAATGATGAAAGAATGTGGAAAATAAAAACCCATAAATAAACGATGTTAAAAATAAATAAATCTAACAGATGTAAACTTCAAAAAAGGGAAAACATATCGCGCTTCTGTATAATATGTTTTCAGTAAGAAATTAATTCTAATGTTGCTAGAATAATAACAAAACTTTCCAATTTGATTATCAGAAGTGGTTTCCTTCTTCTCATACCGTTAGATGTCATTCCAAAATACACGTACACACGCTATATATATATATATATATATATATATATATATAATATATATATATATATATATATAGTAATGAAAAAAATAACGGAAATAAAATAATTTTGATAGTTTTATATTGAATGATAAAAAGCTTATTTTTTATACTGCCGAGCTGTCAAACATCTGAGCACTTTTTGTTATATTTAACGTTCTTAACGATTGTTTATCCTCCCCTGTTTACTATATATATATATATATATATATATATATATATATATATATATATATATACATACCTCGACAACCAACACTCATCAGGTAAAGACGGAAAAAAATACCGCCAGTACAGTCATCCACTTTGAGGGTGAACGTGTGAAAGAATTGTAAGTATTATGTTGCACTCATCTTTGATGTGGAACGGATATTTTCCTGTCCTAAATATTCGAATATTGCAGGGAAATATACTGCTAAAATTCGCCCTCTTGACAGTGCTTAGAATACGCTGACTACACTACTTTCATAAGGGTAATACACTAAATTGCATATGATGGTGAGGCTCCAGTTCTAGAACTTTTGTAAGCATAGATTACTCCTTCATTGTCATCACCCCCGGGTCTACTTTAACCCGTGGTAGTAGTACCTGTTAATGTCTCATCTTTGGATCAAATAAATCTGTTTGCTTGATTGAATGACTGATTGATTTTAACGACATGTCAAACATTAAGGAATCATGTTCATTGTACTATCAAATTTATATATTTGAGCAGTTGTTTTTTTAATGGATTTTCTGTTATAATTTTCCGCTCAAGGTCCTATTGGATGGGAATAATTTTCAAACAGATCTACTTGACCCTGACAATGTACTCACCATTTCTTCGGGAACCGGCGAGTAATGGCAATTAAGATGTACTCAACACTCAGATCTTCGGAACTGGAACCTCACCATCAGAGACAATTTATTTTCATACCAAGTACACCCTTTGTCGGTGGTCGGGGTCCTATCTTTTCAGGGAATAAATCCAGCGTATTCTGACAGGATGATCAAATAGATCTGCAGGCAATTTGTTTTATGAGATAGGTATATAACCGTGAACCAAAAAACTTAAGAAACTACAAATAATGTAAATATAAATGAACAATACCTCAGAAAACTACTAAAAATCGCATATATTCGTTCTTGTTATTATCTAGCTTAGGTTGTAGAAGATGAAGTGGATTATATTGCAGTAAATGTTTAAATTGGAGAGACTAAGCATACTTAAAAGTAGAATTTGAAATCAGAGTCCGCTCTTTGATTGAACATGAATTATCGACGTTGATCGTGTTGCAATGATTGTCGTCGATTTTTCTAGGGTCAGGATCAGACCCTACTAGTAATACCTTTTACCATTTAATGATGGGGCTTAATTTCGTAAGATCTGAAGAGTGTGATATACCTCCTCATTATCATTACTCCTAGGTCCAGGTACTATCTGCAAAGGGCTTATCTATGGCCCAAATAGATAAGTTTAAAAATTATGCGTATTCGATAAAAAAAATCAGATGAAACAACTGCACAAAGAATGTATATATAAACGTCAAGAGAAACGTGGTTCTCTGGCTTCTGGGGTTGAAATAACCACTGGATAACGCAGATGTCTCATGCTGAACTCCCGTGCTGTATTATTAGTATATTCTTACCGGAAGTATGTTGGAATGACAAAGCTATCTACAAACGTACATTTTGTGGACAGTCATATTTTGACAACATACACCCCACCACGTATTTGCTTACAAGATTAACATTTGGACGTTTTTGTTCAGACTTTCACTGATAATTATGATTTTAATCTTATTATTATATGGGGTGTGTTTTCCGTCATCTAATACAATGAGGATTGTTTATACAAAATATTATTTTATCGCCGGAAATAATGGTCTTATTTCAATGATTTTTTTAAAAGAATGTTGTAATAGCTTTTTTTTTTATTTTTCTTGTATTAGCTGTGTGCAAAAGTGTCCAGCAATTTCTTTAAATTACTAAATTAAAAATAAAACCGGGTTTTGGTTGCGTATTCAGACTTTAGGTTTAAAAAAAGAAGTGCAATTTTGCAGCCATTCTTATTAATTATTTCCCCATATATTTATAGAAGCACATATAGATCCTCACAAGAGAACACGCATATCTTCAGGGCTTTGTCTCGTTGTTGCCACTCAGTTCTCTTTAGTTATCAATAAAAAGGACTGAGATATGTGTACACGTCTTTATTCTCCAGATAACATTACCCACGCTCGTACAGGAAGTTGATGTGCACATAGTAATTATGTGTGCCTCTTTCGGCCGTTCAGATGCAACTATTTTAAAGTGTCTTCTGATCACATGGCTATCTAAGCCAATTGTGGCCGTGGATTAAAATTATTTCGAGCTCTAATCTTCTCACTCAAACTAATGACGGACGCTATATTTATATTTATATTATATACAAGAAGTGGCTACGTAGCATCGCCTGAGTAGAGAGGGGTAAAAAACCCCGATGTATTGTTTTTTTTTTTTTACTTTTGAGATTTACAAATGCTGGACATTTTAAGTAGAATTCTAATGCTAATTCTATGTATATTTTAATTTTGAAATATTTTCGAATATATATCAAATGTTTAACATTTTTGAACAAAAAAGCAACAACCGGTGATACTTAATGTTTATATATATGTGCTTTGTAGTTAATTGCTTTATCTATGTATTTTTATCTGGACATACATACATAACTACCCAACAACTACCCTTTATATATGTAGTAGAAAAGGCTACCCGGTGTTGTTTAGGTAGAGGGGTAATAATAAAATGTTTGTCTCGCAGATCCATTGATTATTGTGGTCTCATATAATTGATTTATGTTTTAACCACAAACGTCAATAATGACTTGCCCTTTTCTTACTATTCAAATCCATATTTTTAAATATCCTTCCAGATATAAATAAAATCATTATTTTTATTAAAAAAGAAAGTTCTAGTGATAGTGCATATATATATATATATATATATATATATATATATATATATATATATATATATATATATATATATTCTTTGTTGGGGTACCAAGTTTCTTGATACAGCGTGATTCTAGGCTGGTCCTATTCTCTACCCGTAGTTTGTCGTAGAGTTCAGGTTCCGTATGAGAGCTCAATGTTTAATTTTTATATACACAGCAAATTTATTTGTGAATAAAAAGGCCTTAAATACCATTGGTATCGTGATTATGGACAATTTCCACTCGTGGGTATCTAGGGCTCACCGTGGTTTGACGAAGCTCGGTGGGCCCCAGATAGGCACGAGTGGAAATGGTCCATAATCACGATACCCATGGTATTTAAGGCCTTTTTATTCACAAATATATATATATATATATATATATATATATATATATATATATATATATATATATGTCGTTAATTGTTTTATTTTCGTAGTTTACTCAGGACATACACATAAATATACATACATACATACATTCATTTGTTCTTTATATATGTATAGATTACTTACATTTCCTGCTAAGATAATAGGCTATTCTGAGCTAAATAACGGTTGTGGTTTATTTCGTAAGATTTAGATTATCAAATTAAATATATCTAACCTGCGAGGTAAACGTGATTTAGAACTAAAAATTATTCTATCTTTTTTAAGCATTTTCGGACAAAATGATAATTTAGACAATTAAAAATGAATAATAACATACTACGCCTTTGTAATGGTCCAGAAAAAAAATCTAAAGAAAAAACCCAATAATGATTCTATTATTTTCAACCAAAGTTGTTTGATTGAAAACATTATGTTTATATATATCATCATCATGTCGCGCAGTTTGCACGGATATCCATGATGATCTCTCGCCAGCCTTCCCTATCATTCATTGACTCCGGCAGCTCCTCTGCGCAGCGGCCAGTATCCCTACATAGTTGCTCAATGTAGGTCCTGGCTGGCGGCCCACATTAGCGGGCCCATGCGCCGGCTTCCACAGTAGTACGTCGCTTACGATTTCGTCCTTGCTTCTCCAACAGTGACCTGCATGTCTAGTCCGTCTCACTCGTATGGTTTGTGACATGGGGGGCAGGTGGCCATATAGATGCTCTTTTATGGGCTGCTGTTTCCACGACCTATCCAGGACCGTCCGCAGCATTCTCGTACAGCTCCCATCTAGCTTATTCTTAAGACGCTTCGTTAGGGTCCAAGTGGTACAGCCATACAGAAGTACCGACACAACCACAGCTTGTTGGGGAGATCGGATTTCCATATGATTGATAATTTTTTGGTGGCCAACCATGCCTTTCCTATTCGAGTGTTAACATCGCTTTCTGTGGATGAGATATTACTCCCTAGGTATGTGAATTTTTCTACTCATTTAAGAGGCTTGCCATCAAGTGTGGAGATGTCCCCTTGCTTTTTAAAGCTCAGGAACTCAATGGGTTCACATAAAGGCCGACGTTCTTTGCTGCCTCCTCCAGGCTGTGTAGTAGTGTCCCAGCCTGTGTCGGCGTATCTGCAAGGAGCGCGAGGTAATCTGTGACTGTTTGTGCGGGGTATCGCCTGCTTCTTGCTTTCCTTAGTGTGAGACCTTTTTTCTTTTAGGGTATCTAATGATGTTCTGAGTACGTAGTCTAGGCATATTATAAATATATATGGTGCTAATGTATCTCCCTGCAGAACCCCAGCGGTGATGTCAAAGAAATCTGTGTCGCCATCAGGTGAGCGTACCATTGCTTTAGTGTCTTTGTAGAGCATCATTATGGCGGCAACCGTTTCTTTGGGGAGTCCATATGCTAGTAGTATGTGTTCCATTTTCCCTCTGTGTATAGAATCAAATGCCTTAGAAAAATCTACGAATAGTAGCGTTGCCTCTAGGTTTTTTGCTCGGACCCCCTCTATGATTCGTCGTATAGTCAGAATTTGAGAAGTTGTGGATCTGTTTCTGCGAAATCCGTTTTAGTTTTTTCTAAGGATTTTCTCTATTTCGGGTCGGATGCGATTAAGAAGAAGGGCATTATATATCTTAGCTGCAATAGCAGTAAGAGTTATGCCTCTGTAGTTTTTGGAGATTCCTAGGTCTCCCTTTTGGGGAATGGGAGGATGCATCTTTCGTCCATTTATCTATCCTATTTTGTCTATACACAGCATTGCATAGCCTAAGCAGTATGTCGTTGAATTCCCCAACTTCCATACCTCTGGGGGTATTTCGTCAAGGCCTACTGCTTTTCTGCTTTTTAGTTTCTTTAAATACTTCATTGAGTTCTTCAGTTGTAAAATCCCCCAGTTTTATGTCTAGTTGTCTATCTATGATTTTTTGGATATTATTTTCCCTGATTTTAGGTGGGTTCCCCAGAGGTTTCTGGAAGTGGCTTTTCCATTTCTGCAGTCTATCTTTCTGGTTGGTTGCCCTTAGCTTTGATCTAGAGGTACTTTTTCTATCACTAATTTCATTTACTATTTGCCATGCTAATCGTGACTGTCTGTCCAAACATCCGATACTATAGCAACCATGCATCAATAAATCTTCTCATTACTCTGTAGCTAGACAATGGAACGTGATATATATATATATATATATATATATTATATATATATATATATACTAGCTTGCTTTTTATTTCTACGCAAGCTTAGTCTTAGTTTTGCAGTGACTATTCTGTGGTCAGAGGATACTCCTTCAAAGGAGGAGTATGCTTCTCAGTTCATTGCACTATTTATCCATTTCTTGTTTATTAGGGTGTAGTCTATTTGTGCTTTTGTGTTATTTGGGTGTGTGTATGTCCATAGTTTGCCCTTCCGTTTTTGGAATTTGGTGTTTAAGCAAACGAGTCTGTTCTCTAGGGAGAACTCAGCTAGGAGATCGCCGTTTCTGTTTGAGGAGTTGTATATATATATATATATATATATATATATATATATATATATATATATATATATATATATATGGCTATGTCATAAGAAATGGACACGGTGACTCAAGTTCAAATCTTGGATGAGACTCTTTCACATAGCGTTAACAAAAAAAGTATGAATCTAAATCCTATCCTTCCAGATATGAGTAAGTAGTAAGATGGACTGGGATCTTTAACCTTGATATGGCAATCACTCAAGGGGAAAAGCAAATCACTCAAACTCCGCTAAAATCACTTTGTGTCACATCCTGCTCGTGCATAGGGTTTGGCAAATACTACTTTATAGATTTATAGATAATTCTTCCAAATGTAAAAATGATTAAGCAAGTTTTAAGGAAGCTAGTACTTTCGGCATAATCAATTGGGAAATAACACATTCAAGTCAAGATCAAGAAAAAGTAAACATTTTGTTACTTTGTGTTAATTCATGGTTAACTACATTTTACTTGCTTATGGTTGAAAGCACTGTTTCCCGCTTGATCATCGAAGTTAATCAGTGATTAGCTTTTTAAATACTACAAGTAAAAATCGTCGGGGCGGCCTAAAGTCGGTATCAGCCAGTCAGCGAGGGAGTCTATCCCCTTTTCAATAGCGCAAATACTATAAGGAACAGCAAATACTATAAGCAATCTAATATCAAAATGACTTGATTCGGCATTAAATGATCCCAAAAGGGTTAATCTGGCGAAAACAAAACAACCAGCGAACCATTCTACATATCACGTACACTGTTTATTAAAATTAACGATAACTTCTGACTACTGGTTCCAGGCAGGTAAGTCCAGACAGAATCGAACAAAATAGGCCTGAAGGAGTCTGCGGCAATATCTGGTTTGTTTATAGCAGTAAGTAACCCAGCACCGCTTTGTATTGGATAGAGGATGCAGGGTGGGTGGGGGCAGGTGAATGAAAACTATCAGATTGTAGTCACACGGGATGGGTCAACAAAGGGATATTACCGGCTAGAATAATGCTAGCAAGTTAGTGATGACAGTTAACAAGCACAGAAGCGGAAACAGTATTGGACGATATTGTTTTAGTTGTTTAATGATAACACCAAAAGACCAAGGCAATGTTATTCTTTTGTCTTTCGGCTTGACAACCGAGAAAGAATGAAGAGGCTTCTGAGGCATTCTTGGCCAAGGCAATTACTTACAGGAGGTCGATGAAGTCGTACGCTGTGCGCATGTGCAAATATTTAGTTAGCTTAGTGGCTTTGTCTGGTTCAAGGTCAAATAGGAGTTGGAAATTTAGAAGAAGAAACAAAATGTTGACACCAATCTGCTGTATATTTATTGCTTAATAGCCTTAAAAATCTTCATTTTAAATCCGGGATTATACTGATCACCGACAACTGATAAAAAAACATACTTATACGATTCGACTACTGGTAGAAAACAAATAATCCTCCCAAATATGTGGCAGGAATTCCTATCAAATACGAATCCTTTTTACCCATATGACCCATGGATATGACACTAAAGTTACTACCACCCTGGGTCAGAGTGGGTCCGGGAGTAGTGGCAATGAAGGGGTACTCCACACTATAAAGAGATACAGAACTAGGGTTTTACCACCAATTGCGGTGAACGCCTTTTTGGTGGATATAGTGGACACAATCAGCTTATTCTAAGTTTCGCCTATGGGGCCTGAACTAAGGTAATTAAAGTAAAGTAAAGTCGTCGGGGCGGCCTAATCAGCGAGAGAGTCTATCACCTTTTCACTAGCGCTAGACCTAGGAGATTATTTTTGCGTCTGAGGTGGAGCGCCACACCTACCATCTGCTCCGTACTTTACCGTACAGATCCCTGTGCTACTCATACGCTGAGTTGGCGAGGACCGGTAACTAACTAGGAACCTTGTGGTTTCTAGCCGAACGCTCTACTGACTGAGCTAACCAACAGGTCATTATTAGTGAGTTTGATTCTCACTAGATGATCTATACATCGGTATTTGTGATATAGTCAACTAAGATTAGTAAATATATAGTAACCATGTACTGAATATTGACAAAATAGAATGTTATAGAAACGAATAAAATATAATGTGAATGCATCAGAGTTATCTGTCCTTGATTTCTGGACTTCATCGATTACGCCTTTTTAAAAAGCTACGTTGCAAAAGAGAATAATCATTTATTTCTCCTTTGTAACAGAATATTACGGTTGTCATTTTGCTCCTAAGAAAACCAACATATGACATGAACGTACAAAACCGAAAATGATTAAATACAACAATAAGCAGCTTGTTTGTTTCTATTAACATATCAAGTGTAGCAACGTTTCATTAGAAATCTATTTTCATTATACATTTATTTATAAATAATATCATTTCTTTTACACGTGTAATGTCTCAAAAATAATTTGCGTGCGCACTCTCTCTCACACACACACACACACACACACACACACACATATATATATATATATATATATATATATATATATATATATATCGCACACAGTTATCTTGTTCATCTTACTTTTATGTGGAAATAATAATCATTTTTTCAGTATTATGCCATCACGTATTCATATCAAATACAAATAATTTGCTCATAATTATATGGTTTCAAAACGTTCCTATCTAATCCTATTAGAATGTAGATTCGGTGTTTGTCTGTCTGTAACCGAAACTACGTGACTGCTTACTCCCTATACCTCAGGATTTGCTTAAGTTTATCAATGAGTATTTGTTTTATAGTCATAATCATTTATACATAGAATAAATCTTATTTATTAATCAGTCAGATTTACCCATAAACAGCCCATCTTATTAGTACGTTTAAAATCCTGCAACGTGTCTTATATATCAATAAGAAATGAAAGTTTTCATAATATATGGTTTGGTTAATTTGCATACTGGTTTTAACAAAACCGGGTTTGATAAATAATTACTTGGTGTTATTGATCTCTAATATTATTGTTTTATCCAGCGACGTATTAAAATCAATCCTAATATGATGTTTTATAAAGAAACCACTTGAAACATAATTAAAATAAGTGTAAACTTTTTTATATGCCTCCTTATTTAATTTCATTAATCTTTCAAATTTCATATAGTTTTGCTAGTACAAACAATTTATAATTTTTTTTTACTAGTACAACTAATTTATAATTTATATTTTTGCTTGTAAAACTCACAATAAACTTTTTTTAATTCGTCAGAAAAGGATGTTTTTTCTTTGACTATTTCCCTAACACTCGACTGATAAAAAAAAGAGTTTTTAACTTTTAACTAATTCATGACTAAGCTATCCTATCATAATTATTACTTTGAAATTATCAGGTAAGTCAGAAGCTGTATTTTGTTCTAATCCGTAATTTTCCTTGATTGTAACCAAAATTATTATTCATTCGCGCCCCCCCCCCCTTTCCACTCAGCGGTCAGTTCTACAATGCTTATATTTATCCACTCATTTTTTTAATTTGTCAGAAAAGATTGGTTTTTTCTTTGACTATTTCCCTAACACTCGACTGATAAAAAAAGAGCTTTTAACTTTTAACTAATTCATGACTAAGCTATCCTATCATGATTATTACTTTGAAATTATCAGTTAAGAGAAGAGTTTATTTTATCCTAGTAATTTCTCTGAAAGTAAAATAAGTATCGTATTTTTGTCCATCTTAAACCCTACCCAACCACTTACTGAGTTCAGTTAAACTGAATTCTGGCACTAGAACATGGCTTTGGGCTTCCTTTGTGCTAAAATGGGAAGGAACAAATGAACTTATACTATTAGTTAAAACTTAAATGTCAAAGTCCCACTTCCATCAGTACAATAACGCACCGTATAAAAATTGATTCTGTCCGAAATGATCCCTAGTGATCATAACTATTTGCTGGGTCTCCCATACAGAGTTAGTCACCCTGTGTGTGTGTGTGTGTGTGTGTGTGTGTGTGTGTGTGTGTGTGTGTGTGTGTGTGTGCATGAGAGTCTCTGTAAGATAATTGTATTACCAGCTCATCTAACGGGCGTAGTCGTAAAACTGTGTATTTTAAATTATTACCATGCCTTACATTATCTATAACTGATGATATATGGTAATATTTTTCTACATTTTTCTAAAAGTGTTATTCTTTCCAATTCCTGCGGCCCCTCGCTGTTATGGATTTATAGCTTTAATGATTTGCAATAAAATGCACGAGAAATAAAGATGGAATAAATATTAGTACAAAGGAACAGTGGTTTATATTGTCATTGATAATGTGTACTACCACAATTAGAAATAGTACATTTAGAGGATGTTCAGTTAGTTTTATTCTGTTAAAAGCAGTCAATGAAATAATAACACATAAGACACAAAATATTTTTTTATTTAATAACTAAATGATATGGCTATATAGATTATACGTTAAACAAATGATTAAATCATGTTACTTAATCATATATTTTTAACAAATCCAGTCAAAAATTTTTATGGAAAAATATGGAATTATCCCGTAATTTAAATTCCAAAATCAAATCCCAATAGAAGCCTAGATATCCACATCAGTATACATTTGAAAGACAGATCTTACAGAGCTTTGGAAGCAGTTTAGCATACTGAGCTGAAAGGAAACATAACTCCAACAAATTGACTGATAATTGGAAAAAATGGAAAGGATCGGAAAGTATTCAAGAAGGCAATTCACTGTAGGGTGTATCGTAATATGTTGGTGGTTGCTAGTTAGTTGTATTAAATTTGATCCAAATCTAAAAGAAATTACATAGTTAGAAAGGGACAGACTATGAAATACACCCTATCATTAACATAGATGATTCAAAGCAATATGACTTTAAAATATTAAATGTATTACGAAACAAATGAAGAATAAATGGACTGAAAAAGGAGTCGATGTTTGTAACAAAACAGTAAGAGATCGGCTGAATGAAACGCCAAACAAAAATTAGTACCATCATACAGTCAGCAGAAAACGTGGTTACAGTGAGCGAAAGAGAAACAATCAAGGTGTGTGGAAAATTGAATGAAAGTGATATTCAGAGATGAATCAATAATCTACATTTATCAACGTGATGTTACTGGAACTTATTCTGGTCCCGTTCAAATAAAACAGATAAAGATGACTACTAGAAGAAAACAAAACGAGGTGATATGGTATCTTCAGCTCATTAACAATTAATACGTGTGTGTACACAGGAATTGTGCATACTTTTCAAATCTAATTGATAGAAAATTGGCTTGGTTTTGATGAAGCCATTCCTATGATGATAATGCATTTTGTTACAACGCAAAGAGAATTAAATATTGTCTAGATCTAAATCCATTTAAAATATGCGAAGGAAATATTTAAAAGATGGTTTATGAGAAGTCCCCATACTTTAAATAACATCTATCCATTCTTATTTGGGGAAGTTGAAAAACATTGATAGAGGATATTGCTTTAAATTGTTGAAATGAATGCCTGAAAGAAATAAGGTTGTCATAAATACTCGAGTAGGGCAATACTAAGTATAATTTGTCACTGAATTCCATAATTTTTTCCCTTAATGTTAAGTTATTCAATCATATTTCGTCTCTAGTGTTTCAACAAAAATATACAAGTAATTAAAGAAACAACTACGCAAAAAATAAATGGTTAAATTGAATTAAATTATCACGACAAAAAAATCGGCAAACACCGTGTAGGACATACAGAACAATGAACTAAGGTTTTTACCTTATTTGTAAATAAATGTTTCCAATGAACTTTAGATATATAATAAACCATGATGTATGTATGTGTCGTACAAAATCTAAATCATGAACAAATGTGTTCTGTCTTATTTACTGCTAAAGGAAAATTATTTCAAGGTGAACATCCTGTATTTGTAATAATTCCATTATTTTTCTTCTGCCATCTGGCTATAATGATAGATACGTGGAATGCCGTAAAGGAAAACATCACTGTATGTTTGGTGCCTCGAACTTGAAACCATTTTAACGACTCGTTTTAGTGCTGCACTTAATAACACAAGCTAACCACCCATACTTTTACATTCTTCATTCTTCCATCTGTGTCTCGAAAGAAACAAACAGACATCTTTCGCCCATGATTTTCTCTGTTATTGTATACCTATTTTTTGTTTTGCTTAGATAAAGTTTTTTTTCTTTGCTTAAGACAGAAAGAAGAACGAATAACTTTTTCTTTTCACGTTAATCTATGCCTCTCTCTCTCTCTCTCTTTCTCTCTCTCTCTCTCTCTCTCTCTCTCTCTCTCTCTCTTCAACGACTTCGGGGTTTGGGTGGGTAAGAACTCCTTGCTTCGTCTCACGTGCAAAGCCTAGTCTGTGACACACCTGGTTGTTTGGCATTTCGCTTTCTTTGAATTCTTCAGAACGTTCTTAGCATCATAACAAGATGTGATGCGGTGGGCGGTGACTTTTGA
The DNA here is from genome assembly GCA_023376005.1 of Doryteuthis pealeii. Taxonomy (NCBI): domain Eukaryota; kingdom Metazoa; phylum Mollusca; class Cephalopoda; order Myopsida; family Loliginidae; genus Doryteuthis; species Doryteuthis pealeii. Next base: position 3,324,641 of record CM042148.1, read on the forward strand.
AACTTCTATGTCTCGATGGCTCGGTCTTGTTTACACGCACCAGTGCACATCAAATACTGCCCGAGATTATTTGCCGAACAGAGATGATCTATCAAAAATAGAATTCGTTTCAGAGCGAAACAAAATGTGTGAAACGGGTTCGCACTATTGTGAAACGCACACGAGGACGGATCAAAAAATATGTAGCCTGATCAGTATTTATATGCTAAATTTGAACCTGTGATTTCCACACCCCTGCAGCCGGTTCATATGAGTAATATTCGTAAATATATTAAATGTCTTGACAGTGATCGGGGTTACTTTTCAACAGTGGGCGATGGATTTATTGATGCTGTCGATATTGTAATGATTATTTCTTTACTACAACAAAGGATTTATCACATTAGTTTTTCAGAAGTTTGGACATATTGATAAAAGTTATATGTTGAACTAGGGAGTGCCAAAGATGACGTAAAATCTGTATTTTACAAAATAAATTAACCCCCTCTCCGAAAAAAAAATAACAAAATTCAGAGAATTATCCGAATTTAATATTATGGTCAATGTTCATTTATCCATGATGAAATTTTATAAGGCATCGGTTAATTTATTTCAAAATTTTCTGATTTTTTCAGGACACTTAAATTTGTCCCGACCCTTATTTTTTGGGCGCAAAATATCGGTGGGGTTATATACTTTTAAAACGAATTACTGTATAATTAAAAAGACAAAAGACCAAACGTGTGAATAGAAAAATATTTTCATACTGGTAGAAAATAAGTAACGCAAATCGGAAAATTAAATGTAAAATACAAAACTAAAACAATTTTTGGAGATCTAATTTTTACTCTTTTTGATAATTATTTAATTGCGTATTATCTTATAAAGAAAAAAAATATACATCGATATTTGTTGTGTTTGAAAGGGTAGGAGCCTAAATTTTCAATAAGTTTCTACAAAAATTATTAGATAACAATAATAAAGTAAAGTAGTTATTAAATACATATTTGTTTTAGAATCTAAAAATATGACATATAAACTTAACATCATGCGATTCATATTTTAAATTAGTTAAATTGAGTTTAATTAATTTAAATCAGAATACCGCATTTACATTATGGAACCAAAAAAGAAAATAATATATGAATTACTTCCTCGGTTTTACTATTGTTGTTCAAATCGCTCGGAAAAAATTTCATTTTAGGTTCGCGTTTTAAAGAAAGTCTTCAATATTTAACTTAAATGAAAGTCCAGTTCGTTATTACTCTTTTTAATTCAATCATTCATTTTTATTTGAAAATAATTTAATTCAAATTAAATTTGATTTTTGCTCTCTTTTTGTTTTTAAATAAAAAAAATTTTTTTTGTAGACACTGCCAAAATATTCTTATTTTCTTTTTAAAACGAATTAAATTAATTGGATCGATTATTTAAGGTCAAATTATTGTCTAAGTCTCAATGTAGTAACAAAATGATCATTAGTAAAAAGACAAAAATAATATTACATATATAATTTATTTTGATACAATTTAAACTATAAAATTGTCCTAAAAATGGTTAAGTGAAGATTTATGATGCACTAAATATAACTCAATTATTACGTTTTGGCGATTCCATACATTTGATGGATTTTTTTATTATCTTTGGGCATTGGATATTTACATCCGATAATTTTAGTTTTTCAATGAAAAAACGGATTTTATTTGGCTAATAAGTCAAAAACATGTGTAAAATTTCTGTAAAGTATATTTAGGGTAACTTTTCATTTATTTCTAAGAATAAATTTCTATAGGTATTTTTAAAAACATTTTTAACATAAAATCGAGGCCACATTCCGTCACATTTTTAAGTAAATTTAATCTTTAAAATATATTTAAAATAAATTGCATATTAATATTATTACTTTTTAAATTTTTTTAATTTTTTAAAAAATTTTTTTTTACTGATGCTCATTATGGTACTAAGTTCGACTTAGACAAAAATTAACCCTAAATTTGTCGTTTTTAGAATGAAAATGAGACAAAATTTTGGCAATACCTATCTTAAACATTGGCACCTAGATGTCAGCTGCAGTTTATTGTTTGGTTTATTTGTTTAACGGCAAATCTTCACACAACCCGACATTTCATGTTGAAATTTGATTATTTGTATATTTTTTATTGCAATCATAACTATTTATATTTGGTTTGGTTTTTTCATTTAATATCCAATCGACACCTTATGGGTCATTTAAAGTTTACAAATAGGTATATGGTTTCAATCATTCTTATTAAATACTAGATTTTCAAACAGAGTTATTTGATCAATACATAGATCTCGAACTGAGGATAACACAAAAGAATGGGCATTCTACACAACTCAGTTCTCCAGAACTGGAGCCTCACCACCTATGTGGTTTAGAGTCATATACAGGGCGTTCCTTGTGGATGGTATTGCCCCTACGCAGAAAAGCAGTTGGCCTAATTCCAACCGACGTGGTGGGGATATAACGATAGGGACAAACTGAGATAGATAAATTTATGATACAAAGATAGAGAAAGAGTGATTGAGAGATATACACTGAAAGACAGACATACAGACAGACAGATAGAGACAGAGTGAAAGAGAAAGAGAGAAAACGAGCAGAAAAAATGCAACTTACATAGATAGATCTTATATTGGCTGCATTAAACTACAAAAGATGCATTCAAACATTCTTCAAAAGTACACGGACTGAAATCCTACGCACTTTCGACGATATCTAATGTGAACAGTCCGTAAATAGTTCCCCATGTCAAGAAACGATGACAACGATGTGTTAGAATTTTTCATGATAATGTTTCTTTGATTGTTTGGATTCACCACATACACATCATATTACATTATACGTCATCTCTCTTCAACACACACACACACACACACACACACACACACACACACACCACACACACATATATATATATATATATATATATATATATATACATTTCCTATTTTTGGAAGGAGCT
>CM042148.1:3332606-3345106 GCA_023376005.1 Doryteuthis pealeii
GGCGGCTGCTGTCTAAGTCAGTAACAAATACTTTCCTTTGTTTTGATGCTTGTCTGTTCCTATATACGTGAGATGTGTGTATGTGTATGTCTCTGTTTGTGTGTCTGAGAGTGAGAAATGTATATATATATATATATATATATATATATATATATATATATATATATATATATATAGAGAGAGAGAGAGAGAGAGAGAGAGAGAGAAAGAAAGAAAGAAAGAGAGAAGGAAAGAATAAAGAAAGAGCCAGAGGAAGGGAGGGGAAGGGAAAACGATCTCTAATATCTATATCGATGAAGAGATGTGTTTGTGAAATGTTGAAATGTGTGCACTCTTTTATTCTATTTCATGAGGTACCTTGCTTAAAACTATTGCGACTTATAAAATGCCACCTAAAACTCAAGGACTCATGTGACAAGCTTGTGCGAAAAATTTTCTCGTTTGAAGGTTTGCACGTGGATATAAAAAGAAATGTATGAAAAATATAGATATACATTCTATTTTCATACGTGTTACCCTGAGCGTGTGATCAATTTTAAGAATAAGTATGTTCATAACAATATTCATTTCCTCAAATGCAAGATATTTAGTCAAACATGGTTCGAAAACGCTTGGATTATTTTGTCTATAGTGACTGCTGTAAGGATATTCTAACGGAGATAAAATTTAGCTTGTAGGATTCTTATTATTTCATGCATTACAGATTTAAATAGGTTATATAGTACTGATTTAGCGTACAAAAATAAGTAGAAAAAAACTGCGTAAATTCTGAATCTTAGCTTAATTTAGCAAATAGGTTTGTAAAATAGTTCTCATCGCTTTGACGTATATATATATATATATATATATATATATTGAGTGATTGTTATATATTTCAGCACCCCTAGTCTTTTGAAAACGATATGGCTGGCACAACTCGGAGGAAAAGATGATTAAATGCAAATACCGCAATTATTTCCCCTAACATTTAATGTTTTCTGTGTAAAGTTTTGTCACAGGACTTATATTGTAAGTGCGTGTGAACCCTACTCGCTTACTTCTAGGACTAAGACGATTATAAAAAAACAATATGTATATATATATATATATATATATATATATATATATATATATATATGTGTGTTTTTCTTCTTGTGTGTGTTTTCTTGTGTGTGTGTGGTTTGTGTATTTCGTGTGTTTTCTGCATGTGTTTATGTGTAAGTGCAATGGAGAAATTGGAAATTGAAAGAGAACCCTCATCAGCCAAAACATGAGTTACAGTTTGAAAATTTTACTTTGAAAATATTTAAGTTGATAAATGATAACTTCTAGCAAGAAATTGGGTTTATTAGAGGGAGATGGCTCATCTTGAGGAAATTGCTTTATAAAACCTTTGACTGAAAATGAAATTCTCAAATGAAATGTCCGGAACTGAATTGTAATTTCTGTGGAAGGACCTTCCAAAGCGGATTTTGAATGAAAAACGATCCATGTACTATTGAAAGGAAAAATGGAGGTCGATTACAATGTGCTACTAATTACACCGACACCTTTCATACCTGTGTAAAAGTAGGTTAGTCAACATGAGGGTCTGAAATACATAGAAATTATATTACAGCAGTTTGCCAAGAGATCAAATCACGTGTGTACAAGATTATTGACAGGAGGACATTAAAACTATGGCTGACTTAATAAGCCCCATCCGGTCATGACATGTCTAATTATTCTTTTTCTGCTAAAATTATATAATGTGCTGGCCATATTCAACGCCAGGTTAGAAACAATAAATAGACACACACACGCGGGCGCACACACACACACACACACATATATATATATATCAGTATATATGAATATAAGTGCATATATGTATATATATATTCATATATATATATATGTATATATGTTTATATATATGTATGTGTGTAAACTTTATCTATATGTATGTTTGAGTTATCAACGTTCTTTAATTGAATGCTAACACGAAAATATTTTATATGATTCACACACACACACATATATATATATATATATATATAATATATATAATATATATTATAATTATATATGAATATAATATATATATATATATAGATGTGTGTTTGAGTGTGTTTGTGTATATATATATATATATTATATATATATATATGCGTGTGGTGTGTGTGTGTGTGTGTGTCTGTGTGTGTGTGTGTGTGTGTGTGTAGGTATATTGTTTTGGGGAAATTACAATGAAGTGCTCGATTCCTGGTGTAAGAGTTGTATTTATTTCTTAAAGTGTACAATAAAATTAAAAAGCCATTGTCACCATTGATTTCCAAGCAGCTTACTAGCCTCTTATCATCAGGTCAATGCAGAAGTGAAAAAAAATACAATGAATTTTAATACAGTTATATATATATATATATATATATTAATATTATATATATATATATATATATATATTATATATATATATATATATATATATATATAGGTGTGTACATTGTGCTAAGCCGTTCTTGTATACATCCACGGTTAGCTCCTCTTAGGATATCGGCTTTGGTGTAAAATAATGCGTCGTTCACATACATCCAAATCCATATGTATGAATGTGCTCCATGTGTAATGTACAAGCAACTACTACAATATGGCTGGCATGCAAACATATACTTACACGTATACCGTACCGCACGCACACACATATACACTCACCCTCATCTATCTCTCTCTCTCTCTCTCTCTCTCTCTCTATATATATATATATATATATATATATATATATATATATATATATATATATATATAATTGTGCATATATTAGGAAATACTTTCAAATACTTATTGCGAATTTAATATTAATTTTCTTCTTAATTTAATATGCTTCTAAACCAAAAACACATATAATTTCGAGTGAAACATTATACAATCAAAACAGGTTGGGTCATATATCATTATTACCTATTCCTACAGAGTTGAATAATGGAGCTTAGAAAGCGCTTGCTGTATCACCTACCAACAAAAGGGTTGTCCAGATTATAATACCTACCTTTATCCGGTAATGACACTTTATTTCTGAAGCTCTTGAGATTGAGAAGTACATCTACATTAAAGAAAATACAGAAAATGATTATTTTTAAAAAAAGAATAGTTATTTGAACCCATGTAATTTTGTATAAATTATTGGCATAAAATAGAAAAATACTTGGAACCATACACGAGTTGAAAAGAAATTATGGACAAAAAAAACATGCGCTTGAAAAAAATGATTACAATGGGATATTGGAAATGATTAAAGTAAATTTGAATAATGATTAAATACAATTATAAAATATAATTATTAAAAAGAATAGTTTAAAATGCTCTATTTTTAGAGATACAGATTTTAATTCATAAGATTTTTCTGTTTTTACATGCGATTTTTAAAAAATCCCTCATTCTACATAAGTAAGTAAACGTCGTCGGGGCGGCCTAAAGTCAGTATCAGCCAATCAGCGAGGGAGTCTATCTACTTTTCACTTGCGCTAGACAAAGGAGATTATTTTAGCGTCTGAGGTGGAGCGCCACACCTACCATCAGCTCCTTACTTTACCGCACAGATCCCTGTGCTACTCATACGCTGAGTTGGCGAGGGTACCGGTATCGAACTAGGAACCTTGTGGTTTCTAGCCGAACGCTCTACTGACTGAGCTAAACATTACGTTAAGTTTCATTCATTTTTTCGAGTTTTGTTGAATTTTAATTAGTCTGTGTGTGTGTGTGGGGGGGGTAAAACCATGTGAAATTTAGGATATGAATAGCAAAAGATAGTTGACACACCGTTAAAAATATTATGAGTCAAACCACTGCATTGACACCAAAAAGTCTTCATAGAATTTAAATCATTAAACTTTTTTTTAATTTGAAATACGTTTGCAAAACAAAGTTCTATTTAAACATTTTGTGTGATTTTAAATCATTTACTTGATATTCTGATTTGAATAAATTATAATGACTATGGAAATGATAATATCAACAAATTAAAATTTTCCACAATGCTGTAAATAAATAAAAATCTAGAAAAATATTTAAATCTTAAAATAAATTTGCTATGGGACATATTTCTTAATAAATGTGATATATGATATTATTAACTCTAGCCGTATAAGATCGTAAGGCCGTTAATATATATATATATATATATATATATATATATATATATATATATATATATATATATGGGGGTTGTATTTTTGTGTGTGTCTGTGTAGGTGGTGTTGGTGTGTCTGTGAAACTGTGTGTGTGCTAGACTTTCTTTCTCTCTCTCTCTCTCTGTCTCTCTCTTTATCTATTTATCTCTCTCTCTCTGCTCTTGTGAACTGAAACATTATGTCTACGTTTTTAATAATGTGTTGGGCCTCTATATGCCCACAAAGCAATTCTTACTCGAGCAGCATGAAGTAAACACAGCCTCTAAATATTTACACTGTCAGGGTCTTTAATTGACACACGGTACTTGGTGCAGTTTAACAGATCGAATTATTGGTCAAAGTCCTCGCAGAAGTTATCAATGCTGAGTTTAGTGACTGAAGAAACACACTGAAGTGTTCTTTATTTATTTAAAGCCATTCCTGTTCAACCCAAACGAAAACATCCCGCTTATAGATGATCATATCCCGTAGATTAGGAGGAATCAAAAGTCTTAAAACATTTCGGTAACCTGAGACACAATTCAGTAAATAGAGATGTCTTTACCGATGTCTTGAAGGTTACAAAAGACAATATTGTAAGATGCAGAGCTCGTCTGATACTCTCTACATGTTCCTCCTCCGATGTGTATTTGTATCCCAGAGCACGGTATACTGAACCCACGTTTTTCGGCTTCCCTGACATTGCCTGAACGACGGCAGTTCCTGAAACCCTGGCGATATTTCTTCGAACATCTTTTTATTGTACTGTAATCAATTGAGCCTTCACCCTTCGTACAGGACAGGTTTTTGTTTTTTTCCCTGACATTATACCCCAGTTCGAATTCGTTAAGCATACGTTCCCGAATCAGACTATGTTGCATGCTCATCTGTGTTGATTTGAAATCATATACGGAATGAAGCAGTGCTTCACGTGTCAGCACACCAAATACCAAGATACTACAAACTATAGCGGGTACCTAGCCCGGCTTGAGCCCCTCTTGTAGAAGATTATTGTCACGTCTATCTGTTCTCAACTGGTGCTAATATAGATCCTGAGTGACAAAAGTACTTTCACCTGAATGACAAAACCCAGGTTTTCATAAGCCAAAACTGCTCAAATATTGCTTTCATCGAATTTTCTTAGTGCTATTATTTCACTAGAAAAACGATGAATAATTACCCTGCCTTCAAACACATTCAAGAAAAGCCCGAATACATTAACAAGGTCAAATTTATTGACACCATCTCTAACATTCATATACCGATTTTTAACGTGGATGATATTCGTGTTGTTCTTGAAACTCGATAAGGATTTTGACTTTTTATTTGCCTATAGTATATTTCTAAGCCGATTTGAGGGGGGATATACGAGTCATTTAAGGTTTTAGCCGGATCTACTGTCTATATATCAGCACATTTTGGATTAAAGAATGTTTTGAAAACGAATTGCGTTTTCTTGTACATTTATATTTATATTCTTGTATCCTTTTTTCTGGAGAGTTTTTTTTTTTTCAAACACTTAGATATCAATTATCTAATCCGAATGCTTCTAATATGAATGTGCACATAGTTGTATGGTCTGAATTATTTTATTTAATACTAATAACTATATGGTTCAAGTAATTGCTTCTATTTAATAATAATCATTTATTTGCACACAGCTATATTATTTTAAGGTAACCTTAATAAACCTTAGTAAACTTTAAGTGATTATTCCTATTACAAATAATTTAAAATGTATATGACTTTAAGAATTCCTGTTGAATACGAATACATTTTAAGCAGATTTAATTGACCCAAGATGGAATCCTATCAGGTACTACCTCTGCGTGTTAAATGGATCTTTATGTCATTAGTCCTAGTTTGTTGCGATATAAGAAAAATACTGACATAGATAAACGAACATATAGATAAACTTACAGACGCAAACATTAGATGTTTCTCTATAGAAAATATCAGCTTTTCTATCAATTTCATTGAAACATATAATTGATAATTTCTTATTATAACTGAGTACAAAGAAGGTCCTAATGATCGTGTGGGAAGAAATGGGTCTTATTTTATACTGAGACCTTAACTACACTACGAAAGCATAATATTCAGAACACTGTTCGATGATATGAAATGACAAAATTATATTATGTTCATCTGAGATATTTGATCAAGGTTCAGTATTGATGAATGGGTTTGCTTGTATTTCTATAAGACATTATGCGGGAACAAGTGTGTCCTCATAACTCTGTGTATGTGTCCATGTAACGTTGTGTCAACGTACGTGTCTTCCTGCTTTCTATCCTCCTTCGGTCTTGATTTAAAAGCTGGCAACCGGCCAATGTGTCACGTCCGTTAACCTGATGTTGTCGGCCGCATTTCCCTGTGTAGAGAGAACACACAGTTAGCTTTAGCGTCAGTTCCTGTCACAATGTCAACAAAGAAAATAAACATAAAAAAGAAGATAAATAGTTTCTAATAAGATATATTATGTGAGTCCCTTGTTAACATAAAAAAAAAGGTTGGTATGAGGGGGTCTAAAAGTAACTCCGAAAAATATGCTAGATATAGGCGTGGATGATATAAGGCTAAAAAAAGACGAATGTATTGATTACTGTAAAGTTCCCTTTTCAAAGAGAATTCTGAGTGAGTTAAACTTTCGGATCTGTTATCGAAAGCTATCAATATAAGAGTAAGCAGAAAAGTTCATATAATAGCATCATATAAACTGTTGAGGAATTTTTGACCAATTGGATTCAAGTTCGAAGCCTTACAATGAAAAAAAAAAGCAATAATGAAATGAAAAAATTAATTTAAATTTCCTCTTAATTTTTGTGCATGCGAAGTGTACCATAAATCTAAAAATGGCCTAATAGGCCCAAGCGGTCATTAAGTATGATTTGGTATTTATGCAAACCTAATTGTATATTTGATAGATTTTGTTGGATTTATTAATCTGTTGTTTCCCTCACACACACATACACTCACATGCATACACACACACACACACACACACACACACACACATATATATATATATATATATATATTACAGAGAGAGAGAGAGAGAGAGAGAGAGAGAGAGAGAGAGAGAGAGAGAGAGAGAGAAACGAACACACAGACAGAGATAGAGAGACGCAGAACGGGGAAAAATATTTGTTTTAAGATTATTTGTATTAAATAGGAATACTTGAAAGTATATAAGTAGTTTGGTTTGATTTTTTGGTTTAATGGCTATCAACTCTTCTAGATTATTAAATTCCAAGCCATCTTTGTAGAAGAACAGTAACGGTTCTATTTAATTAATGGGTGGTGGTATGAGGGGATCACCTTTTTTTCTTTGTTATTAGTGCGATAGTGAATGTAACAACATGATTCGAGTTCGATCATGCTTTATCTATAACGCAGTCCAAATCATTTCAATTAAGAAAAGTAACTTGAGGCTATAATATATTATTAGTATTAGATATTTGAACACTTTTAAATGATTTCAAAAAAAGAGTGACTTCAGCGTTACATGATCCAACAAGTGTTAACATGCTGTAAAACAAACCAATTAATCAAAATATCTTAAACTTTCCTGGGAATGGTCTCTAAAACTACCTTAATACCGTCGAATAACTGGGCTTTTGTAGTACTGGCACAACAATTGGTGTCTTTCGCAACAGCGTGACATACATAATAATCCATGGGGTTAAGATCTGGGGAGTTCGGAGGCCAAATGTGTCACACTTTTGTCACTCACTCAGTTACACTTTAAACAACCTGTAAAATTAATTTTAAACTTTTCACATTAATACCTATGTTGCCTCTTCCCTACTAATGTTGTCATAGATTTAAGGAATTTGCTCACTGACAAATATTTGGCGATCAATGCAGTACAAATTGACGTAAGTTTCACAGTTTACTAGGTATGCACTTAGCCAAACATTCCACCACGCGCAGCATGGTTTTAAATGAGAGCTTCTCTTTACGTAGATTAGTATCCTTACGAATTCAAAAGAACCAAGTCTTCCCTACTATTTACTGATGTTGGGAGAGGAGAAAAGATGGAATAATGTCCTTCCCAAAGACATTAAATCGAATAAAAACGTAAGTATCCTCGTCAAAGATTTGAAGACGGACATCCAAGTCAATTTCCTGTTGTCTTTTTATAAACTAACTTTCAATTTAATATTGAATCAAAACTATTTGAACAGCTTGTTACATCAGAGAGTAAGATGTATGTACTTCATTTTGCACGCTAAACAGAAACATATTTCAGATGTCTTTTCATCATGCTAGGTAATTATCCAACTTCAAGATCAAATAAGCCTCGCGAAGTACTCTGTTTAGTCACTGAGAACTCGATCATGTCACAAGTACATTTGTGGGGATAATATAAGTATCACACTGAGAGTGACCTGAGAGCGAATATACTGAGACCTGTTCAAAATCGGAAGCGTCCTTCAGGTTTTACTTTTCACCAGTACACACACACACACACACACACACACACACACACACACACATATATATATATATATATATATATATATATATATATATATATATATATATATATATATACTGGGAGAATATTTACTCCTCTCACTGATTAAATATGAAAATTTATTTAAATTAACTGACGGTCAAATATTGATTATTTTTCGTTTTGATTCTTTTTTTTTCTCTGTCAGTTTAGATTGCTTTCTTTCTTATCAAGAAAGTTGGCATCGATCGGTGGAAAAGAACGGAAGGCAAGAAAAGAATCTGGCATTTTTACAACAAGAAAACTCTCTGCATTTATCGAGTTTTTATTCGATTCTTTTAAAATCATATTTTTAGGTTATTAAAAAATTAATTCGTCCCTGAAATTGAATTTGGGAATTCTTATTTCTACTTTTCTTTTTTTCTTGTTTTCTGCTGTTTTAATTGTATTGTTAAAAAAATTACTTTTTTGAAATATTTTTTTTTGTATTTTTTAAATTTCTTTTTGTTCCTTTTTCATGTTTTATTTTTATCGTCTGTTGTAATGGAGGCGAATCTTTTGAGACTATTTCTTTGTAAACATCCTACCCAAAATCAAAAAAGACACATTAAGTCTCTCGAAAATAAGGAAAAGAAAAAAAAAAGAAACAAAATAGGAAGCATACAATTCATAAATTGTACCCGGTCAAAAGAATCTTCAATTAGCGTATACAATTACGCAAAACTTCCGTTACGAACAAGATATGACAAAAGGTCAATTTTAAGCAGAATATAGCTGATGTGAATTCAAAGTTTTATTTCTCCTAAAGATCCAGCGAAACAAAGATAATGAACCCAGTCTGCCATAATATTTACCCATAGATGTATGTAGATCGTATGTATTTATGTCTTTATGCCAAGTAAATTAGCACGATGTAAAAACAGATTCCATCAATGTTTTGAAGTTGAGTCTCGATTCATTCTCTACGATGATAACAGTTAGACTAGAGGCACCTGCAAAAAACCCATACATTGATTATGTTTAAAAATCAATTAAACAGCAGAAAACTTCATACTTGTAATATCAATATTTCAATATTCCATTTCTTGAGATGAGTGATGTTACTCTAAGTACGACTCCAATTGAGCATTTATTTATTTCCAGGTCATCGCCGAGTGAGTGATGCTAGGAATACGCTGACTGTATCCCCTATTGATGGGTTACGACGTCCATGTCCAAAAAGGGTATCCTGGGTATGACACTAAACTGCATCTGATGGTAAGGTTCCTGTTCGGAATATGTAGAGTGCCCTTTCAATGCAATTACCTTCACGTTAACTGTCAACCGTAGTTGTAGTACCTGCTGTGGTTCCATGTAAGGGCCATCTAGATATGTTTAAAAACATACGTATTCGATAGGGGTACTTGATATAAAACTGAAAATTATTTGTATCGAGAATAGTTTCTTTAAGTTATAGTTGTTTACTAGGGATTTGTGACTGAAACCATACAACTGTTTGCGAACAGATGACTATTATCAAATTTAAATAATTACTTGAAACCATATAATCATTAGTATTAGATAGGATATATATATATATATATATATATATATATATATATATATATATATATATATATATATATATATATGCTGTGTGCAAAAAACGTATAGGTTGAGCATAATGGATAAAGAAAAAGAAAAACTAAAGAAAAAATTATAGAACGGAGTTTCGTCAGCCAATGAACTTTTTAACAGACCCTTGTATATTTATTTACACGAAGTATTTTACGAATGACTGACACAATATTGCCCAAAGTGTTTCAGATACGCCTGACAAAACAGCGCTGGGTAAGCGTCGTCAGTTATGTTATTAACTGGTTCATTGGAGTTTTATTAGGGGTTCATTGGGGAGGGGGTCGGGTCCCATCTCACCAGTTAGACCACTTTAGAGATGATCATACTCTAATGCGCCACCTGCGTCTTGTTCAACGCTATCAGAAAAAAACTGCCTTTAAATGGAGTTTTGCCAACGCATACCTCGGCTTCTGAACAAGTTTCCATAGTCCCATTTCGTCCAAGCCCCTTGTTTTTTTTTAACCCTACCATTTTAGCTAGTCTTTGTTTATTCACTCCATTAAGTACCTCATTGTGTATGAGATGACGATTTTCTTTTGCTGTGGCCTTATCCATCGTAATAGTTGGGAAAAACACTAGACAAGCGCGCCCTTCTGCGACGATTCCTAGTATCGCTTTTACTCGGAGACGTTCTTCTACCGTTTTTTACTCCCTAGATGCCCTCCATTTTTTGCCTGAACAGACTTCAATGTCCGCCCCGGCAACTGTTGCGTCTGTTGATGTCTTATATAGTAATTCTGTTCTTACTTTAGTGACCTTAAAATCTTCAATTAGTCTTCTGAATGGGAGTTGCAGTGCATTAGAATTTCAATATAATGCAACCCTGCTGAGGCACTTTGGTAGGTCCAACCAACTGCGCAATCTTGAGTTGATTTTTCTTTCCAACTTCTCTATATGAGCTATTGTAAACTCGTAGATGGATATGGCCCAAATTATTTTCGGGAGGATTGTATACTGGTAAATCCAGGCTTTAAAGCGACCATTTAGACCGGATTTACCGACTTTAGTTTACCATTTTTCTAGGTTATCACTTGTCTCTTGTATTGCCCCAGTGTCTCTTAGGGAGTGATCTATGCGTTTGCCCAGACTCTTTATAGGGTTTTCTTGAATTGTCGGGATAAATTCCCCTGGTAATCTGAAGCATTCTTTTTCTTGTGTTTTCCCCTTCTTAAAGACAAGTAACCGAGACTTTGATAGGTTGAAGTGCATTCTGGCCCACGTAATAAGCTTTTCTAGACCTTTTAATACCCATCTCGCGATAGTGGACGTGGTAGTTATCATCATATCGTTCATATATGCTCTTATCGGTGGTCTCAGCCCTGACCTAGCGACAGGACCCCTGCATTCCAACTCTGCAGTTTTATTAAATTAATAGCTAATATAGATAAAGGAGTTGAGATGGTGCAGCCTATTATAATGCCCCTTTCTCAATCATGTCAAGATGATGTTGACTCTTTCGAGACCGTTCTTATTTTGAAGGTTTGGTAGTAATCCATGATTATTTTGGTTATCTTGTTGGGGACATGGTACCGTTTGAGCGCTTCTTCCACTAGCTTAGGGGAAGGGTTCCATAGACATTTTTTAGATTCAACCATAATACTGCCATATCTCCCTTGTTTCTCCTTAGCTTCTGTCAACAACTGCGTAACGACTTCTGTGTGCTACCATACATCCTGGAATACCTGGTAGGCCACCTTTTTGTACCTATGTATCAATATAGTTGTTTTTCCTTCAAAATTCAATTAGTCTCCGATTAAGGATGCTAAGAAATCTCTTCCCCTCAGTGTTCAATAAGGAAATTCATCTGAATTGATCAATTGTTCTTGCTCCTTCCTCTTTTGGAATCCAAATTCATTTAGAGTGTTTTCATTGCTGTAAAATTTTACCTCTTCTCCAAATTACCTTTATTAAATTCCAATGTTGAGGACAGGATTTGTAAACATTATAGGGCACACCATTTGAACCAGGTGCAGAGGCGACCTTGTTGTTTTTTGGGGGATTTTATTTACTGCCTTGATTTCTTCCCTGGTTGATTCGTTTAAGTTGAAGCTCGTTGTTGTAGCATCCGGTCTTATTAATGTTGTATTTTCTGAGGGTTCTTAGTCTCTGTTCGGGTCCTTTAGAGTATCTTGGGGGAATGCGTCAATTTCTGCTGGGGTACGTTCCAAGCATGCGCTTCGTATCTCCCCTAATAACTTCTTTGGGAAACCATAGGGGTCTTTTACAAAATGAGACTGTTTCCTTGCCCTTTTTATCCTTAGTCGTCTGTGCAATTCTGCCCTCCTCAATGATCTCAT
>CM042148.1:3350106-3367606 GCA_023376005.1 Doryteuthis pealeii
TATTATTCAATACCACCAATTTTACGGGTTCAAAAACTGAACGGAAATAATAAAGCAATGAGGTCCTTATGTTTAACACGAATTGTATTATTCCATTTACCAACTGAGAATATATCAGTTGTCGTTGACTACGGTACATTTCACATTATTCTAATTCCGTTCGATGTGTATCTATCTCTACTTTATATTTTTGGATACCAATCGTATAGAAAAGATAAATAGATATTAGAAGTTGTTTTAATGCATTTTTGCTGCAATTCAAAATTGTGCTTTTATGAGCCCGTAGTTTTCAAGTGAAGCAGGAATATACAGAGAGAGAGAGAGAGAGAGAGAGAGAGAGAGAGAGAGAGAGAGAGAGAGAGAGAGAGAGAGAGAGAGAGAGAAATGTCGAAGTTTGAGGTTTTCTTCTGATTGTCTTATTGAACTATCACAAGTACAATTTTACACAAACAGAAATTGCTGTTTAATGCTTAAGCTGAATCAAATCCTTCATCGACATAAATCTACCACATCTATTGCAGCAAATTTCATAATTTAATCAAATATATCATTGGCAGTAATTGACAAACGAAGTATATAAAAATAAACAATAGTAATGGCGACAGGCTCATTGGGACATTCATAACTCAAAGCGATGTATGTGCGGTATAGAGGAGGAGGCGTAAGCGATTAAAGAAGAGAAGAGAAGAAGAAGAAGAAGAAGAAGAAGAAGAAGAAGAAGAAGAGTGGTGGCCAATTAGAATGTAAGCAGAAGATGGAAATGATGGCAAATGGAAGCGTTGATCATTCTCACACAAGGAAACTAATAATAACTTTCCGCGCAAGCTTTGTACTTTAAAGGTTACGCCATTGGGAAGTAAATAATAAGTTTTTGAAAAAAAAGTGTTAGTGGCGGAAAAGAATTTGAAGGTATAACTGAACCATAGACTTGTGTAGAAATGATAACTTATACGCCATCGTAATCCACACACACGCCAAACACACACATACACACACACACACCACACACACACACACACACACAACACACACACACACACACACACCACAGACACAGACACACACACACACACACACACACAAACACAAAACACACACACTTGCATATATATGATTCTGATACGTTATTATTTTTCTCTTGTTATTCTGGGTCTCACGTATCATAACGAGGATTATAATTCAAAGGGCAAATTTGGAATGATTTCCGTATTTCTCTGGAATAGATTAAATATGTTTTGTAATATTTTACGCTATCGATTTAAAAAAAAAACACTTTCCAAATGCAGAGATTTGTATAATGATCATTAATGCGCTTACTGAATTCAGCTCTATCGGTGGAGTTTAGAATACACTGTCTGTATGCAATATAGAATGGTAAGACCCAACCCTAAAAGAGATACCTGTGTATTGCACTAATCTGTATCTGATGGTGAAGCTCCAATTCTCGAGCTTTGAGGAGTGAGTAGTATACAGTCAGTAATATTATTCCCATGTACCATCTGATATATCCGTTTAAAAATTATTCGTTTTCGGCAAGAGACGTGTAACAAATAAAAAAACTCTTAAGTGTATTGTGGTATACTAAGAAACGGAAGCACCGTTTTTACCATTATTTTTGTTATGAAATGGAAGTACTGTTTCAACTATCTTGTTGAGTTGCAAATAAAAGGCGGAAGTGATTACTTCTCGTGGCTAACGTCAGCTGGACTCCCCGTCTTATTATTTCGCTAAGCGAGTTACAACAGTATACAGCACAAAGTGTAAATATAATTGTACAGTAAACACGATTCCCTAACATCTGAGCATAAAATAACCCTAGACTGGTTAACGTGCCGCTAAAATCAATCGATGAACCAGACAATGAAAGTAATTGTTATCAGTAAATATTTTCACTAATTATAAATCTAAAACTAGCTCACTTCCACATAATTCTCTCGCACGGGCGGGATGAGACACAAGATCAATTCCTAACTGTAGTTTAACAGGTTAAAATTCTGAGTGTTATTTCTCCTATATCAGTGACTATACCAAGGTTAAAGAACACAGTTTGCTCTAATATTTACCCATAGCTTGAGGGAGAATAGTTGGATTTATACCTTTCCCAAGAGTATTAACGCTATATGAAGCGTAAATAGCCTTGTCCAGGATTTGAACTCAGGCCGCTTTGTGTATTTCCTACGACGATAACCGTAATATAGTACGCTTAAATTTCGATTTAACTATTTTTGATGTTGTTGAATAATTGTAAATCCTACACATCTATCCAATTCTGATCATGGCAGGATTGCTGAAATTTGGAATCAGGGTTTATTACATTAAATTACAGAGATAAATAATCAAAAGCAATGAGATGTGAGAAAAACAAAATAAAGCCCCCAACCTTTATGAGCGATTTACAATGTTACAGTTCACAATAGATATTGTAGACCCAAATTTAGAAATGAAAAAGACAACTGAAAATTATAAGATGTATGTAAACACACGACATGATTTTAAAAGTGTGGTGACAAGGATAAAAAGCGAATAAAAAAACTAAGAAAAAATAACAAAGAGGTACGCTTAACAGGATGGGAAGAGGATCCACTGGGAAATTTTCAAGAGGGTTAAATCAGTCTATCCTGACAAATATGCATAGACCTTAATCAGCCCAAAGAAATGAGACGCATACAATTTACTAGTGCTTCGCGATAGAAACGGATCAGCCAAACACGGGCAGAAAACCAGACCTACTTTTAATTTTGAGAATGGACTGAAAAATTCATTGGCTGAAAGGTTGATTTAATGACGTCGTTATATTTGATATTGATGATTTTTTTTACCAATGAGATTCAGTTTGTGCTGTTAAATCGACGAAATGTGTGGACCGCAAGGGTATCTATATTTAAAAAGATTAACCTCAAACGGTCACATTCAATAAGAGTATTAAGGTTAGTCTATGTACTTTTCAATCGACCCTCGTAAAATAAAAAATAACTTGTGATAGATTGGATTTTGCTTTTATAAGCATCCTTGTAGTGGTCGTGGATAAGACGTGAGAAACGGTGTCTAATTGGTATTGTATTTGATGAACAGAGGACTAAACGGAGCAGAAGACTTGGATATATGGAGAAAGTACATTTTTCCAATGTTTTTTTAGCTCATGTTTCAGAAGTTCATTTCTCCTAATTATGCTAGAAGAGCCACGCAACAGACATTTAGTGGCCTATTCGATCAACAGGTCGGATATCAATATAATTGAAAACTTATTGGAATGGTTGACAAGGAAGATTTCTAAAGGTCACAGGAATTTAATACCGTGCACTAATGGAAAAAAATCTCTCTGAACGGCTTGAAATGAACTGGCTGATAAATTTGATTCAAAGCATGACGGATCAAGTTTTTCCTAAGTAATTAAAAGTTATATTAATTAAAAGCAAAAAAAAAAAAAATCAAATGACATTTCTATGAAAAAAATTAAATTAGCTGTGAGGTTAATGTTCAAGGGAATTGATACTAATTAACTGATTTAAATCAGCGATGATTAATTGTATTTATTTTTTTAAAGAAAACCTTAAAACAATTATGAGTATAATTTGGAAGGGCATTTTTTTCTTAAACATGTTATAACGTGTTTTAGAAAAAATTAATAATGAAAACAATTGGAATTTTTCAACTGGGATTAGTATAATAATATAATAATAATGATATATATATATATATATATATATATATATATATATATATAATATATATATATATATATATATATATATACAGGATAGTTTAGCTAAGTCGGTAGAACCTCCGCCTATGTACCACAAGGTTCCGGGTGCGATACCGGCCCTCGCCAACTCAGCGTATCTGTCCGATAAAGTAAGAAGTTGATGGTAGGTGTGGTACTCCACTTCAGAAACTAAAATAATCTACTTTGTCTAGATATATATATATATTATTTTTCCATATATTACTTTTTTTCGAACGTACCTTTCTTAAGACTTCTGTTCTATAGATTTTTTGATCTTCTGTAAGTCACATCGGATTTCTTTTTTATAGTCTGGCATGTTGAAACTATTAGTGGCAATATCTGATTTCAGCTTCTCTCCAATACTAACCAAATAACTGGCAGTTATACACACACAAACACACACACACACACACACACATACACACACATATATATATATATATATATATATATATATATATATATATATATATATATATATATACGGTACCATTGATTTACCGGACATTATCATTTTATACGTTTGGAATATCTTTTGCTATTTTATTTGTATGATGAAAGCAATGGATTTATTATAGACTGGTTGAATTAGAAATAGAGAAGGGATTTAGTATACACTATACTAATTATACATATTTTTATACCTATCTCAGGTATTGAAATTTCATGGCATGTGCTGGGTATCACGCTAAACTGCCTCTGGTGATATGGCTGCAATCCTGAAACTCAGAAAATTTTGAAATACACCATCATTGCCATTAATTCCACTCTGACATGGAGTTGTTAGCGTCCAGTTTATGTATCAAATACATATGTTTTTAAAATATATTTATTAGATGGGAGTACCTGATACCATATAATGTGTGCAAATTATTTGATCTAAGAATAGTCACTTGAATGTATCATTGTTTTCTAAGGGTTAGCTTTCTTAGTTACTTGAAAACATAATTGCTTACAAATTATTTGTTTTATTGGGATATTTGAAACAGTGTGAAAAAAAAAGATTCTTAAAAATGAATTATTAACCCAGATAATCATGTATAAATTAGTAATATTAGATTTAAAATACTTGAAACCCTACGACTGTCGATAAATTATTCATATTATATAGAAACACTTGAAAAATACAAGTGTGTGCAAATATAGTTCTAAAGAAATACGGGCAATGTAAAAATTGAAAAATAAAAGGGAAAAAGGCCGACAGCATCCTCTACATCAGTGTGAGACCTTGCGCCAAAATTAGGTATTTTGGGAATGACACTAAATCCACAGCGGTGAGTCTACAATTTTGTAACTTTAAGAAATGGGGAGTAGTCACCTGTTACAACTATTTCCAGGTCTAATCTTTACTTCAAAACACATTCATATTACGCCATGATACGTTCACATATGATGAATGTAACAATAGTATCATAATTTTTCAGGGCTTCACAAACTTCCCAGTCGTATTTCAAAATACTCAAATATTACAGAGAAAATAAAACAATATTAAGAAATATTACCCAGAAATATCAAGACCAATTTCAATTTTTCTATTCTTATTTCTTACGACTCTTATATGTGATTAGGGCTTTCCTTTTGTGAGGCATAATGCGGAAGTCAATAATATTGAGACTGCCAAGTAGAGTATTGTTTTTACCATAAATGTCTATTTCATCTTATTTACTGTATATCTTCTCTCTCCCTCTCGCTTTTCTCTCAACACACACACACACACACACACACACACATATATATATATATATATATATATATATATATATATATATATATATATATATATATATATATATATATATATATATATATATATATATATATATATACCAGCAATTAAAATTACAACAGTGCGAAATATTCATTAAAAGATAAATTTATGTATATGTCATGCTTAGAATTAATTTTAATTTTCTATGCGTGCATATTGATAAGGATCTATCAAAGATGAAACGTTCCTATCTCACTCAACCGCACATACAAAGGGCCACACATTACAACCCACACCTAAGTATACATGAATGTATATGTACACAGGAATAAATACGTATGCATGAATATATATTATATAAATATTCATGAATACGTGCATATATATATATGTGTGTATGTGGGTGTGTGTGTGCGTGTGTGTGCGCACGCGTGTATGTGTGTATGAGTGTGTATGTGTGTGTGCAAAGAAGAAAAAACAAATTATGACAGAAGATAAATTTATTTGTAGATAGTGAAGTCGACGTTAAAATGTTTCTGTTTATTATAAAACCTTTATCAGAATATTAGGATGAGTATCATCATCATCATCATCATCATCATCATGTCCCGCTATTAGCACGGATATTCATGGCAATCGCCCCCAGTCGTCCCTATCGCTCATTATTCTCGGGGGTTTCCCTACGCAGCATCCAGTATCCGTACAGAGTTGGTCAATGTACGTCTTTGATGGCGGCTCACACTGGCGTGCCTATGTGCTGGCTTCCACAGGAGGACGTCACTTATGAGTTCAACCTTGCTTCTCCAGCAGTGTCCTGCGTGTATTGTCCGTCTTACTCGGATGGTTTCGGTATAAATATAAACGCTAATTATTGAGAAATCCAGTATGCTTCCTCTTATCTGCCCCCAGACTTCATGTATTTGTGTAGTTGCTTAAATGTTGTGTTATTTGGGTTTTTTTTTTTTTACTCATTTCTATTTAATACGAATAATTTTTAAACATATATGTTTGATTCATTGATAGGTATCTAACAAGTAATACATACTCCGAATCAGGGTGGAACCAGGATTCATAGCAATAAAGGGGTTCTCTACACTCCCCAGATCCCGTGAACTGGAACCTCGCCATCAAATATGATTTTGTGTCATACTCAGGACTCCCGTTTTGGATAATATTACATAAGATGACCTCTCGATGACCTCTCGAATGATCCACAGCAAGATCCCATTTGATTCAAAAACTGAAATAATCTAAATACACTCTAATATTTTTTCTTGAAAATAAGAATTATTCATCTCTCAGAATGATTGAACGGATAGTTTGAAATTCTAAGTATTTACCCAACTTCCCCCTCACGGTTAGAATGAGGACTACAGTTGTCTTGAATTTTGAGTTTTGCTTCTCCGAGTTTTGTTGTCGTACCAAGCAATCTGTCCTACTATTTACCAATAAGTGGTGCAATGTGATCGAACATGCCTTACCCAAGGCTTTACACAAGGGCATTAATGGCAAGTAAAACGCAAACGGCGTTGTCCAAGATTCGAACGTGGCTTGCCAAGTCCATTTAGTAGTGTGAATATTCACAACCTCTTAACTAAGAGTAGGATATCGACAGAGGTTTTAACCAGGTGCTTTCCCACACCTAAATGCACGGTTGAGAGTGGTGACAAAATCCCTTATCTCCGTCGGTATTTCTTTCTTTTTGTAGGACCTTCAGGTATCAGATGATAAATATCCTCCTGTCCGTTTTAGAGCCGGGGCGTAGGTTCTCCCTGGACCTTAGTTCATTTATTTTATCTAACCCGACAAACGAATGTAACAAAATAAATTATTAATATAACCGCGTATAATTTATATCTTTATGTCAGCCATGTAATACATAACGATATATTCAAGTGTTTTGATATGCATCCTTGTATAGATGGATCCCTTTGGAATTCTTAACTCGACAGAAGCATGGATTAGGTGTTTGAAAGTTAACAGTTGAATACATGTAACCACCCATCTGTCAGAGAGTTGGTTCTGTTTTTGAGAGACAAAATAATTAGATGAATATATTCTTCGTTGTCGCTGGAGAGAATCAATGCCATTGATAAAGCGGATACAGGTCATTTCTCAATAACACAGTAAAACAAATATACTATTATAAAGGTTTTGTTTTTATAATATATTCGAAGCATTATTTGTAATTGAATAAGTTGTTTTTTGAAGGCAGCGAAAAAATGAGTTGTATGTTGGAAAAACATATTTATTTATTTATTTTGTTGTTGTTGTTTTTGGTTTTTTAAACATACTTAATATTTTCGGACAAAATCCATCATCAGAGTAGTAAGAAGTTTTCGTCCCATTCATGTTTGGTAAAAATCAACATTTGATATTAATACGTTGATGGTATACCAGTCCGCCGAAGGTTTCAACACTAGCGCTTTCAGCAATACACTTTGCCATCCTCAGGTGGGAAACGATGGAATAGTTTTCATGTCTCGTTTTTAACGATATATATATATATATATATATTATATATATATATATATATATATATATATATCCGTAGATGGGTTACCAGGTAAGTTGGTATTAGGTTGATTCTAAGCTGGTCCTTTCTTTCAACGGCGAAAGCCTCATCAATTATCTGTGTACCATGTTCAATAAAGTTAGCGGTCTGATGAAACTCATATATATTCAGATACCTGTGGACAGAAATAGATCTATACCCGCATAATGGCCGACTTTGAAGCCATTTTCATTACCAATTATATATATATATAATATATATATATATATATATATATGTGTGTGTGTGTGTGTGTGTGTGTGTTGTGTGTGTGTGTGTGTGTGTAATTTGAATTATTAATACCTAAAAAACAAGTTCATCTCCTAAACAGAAACGTGAGATTAACAGCTCGTCAAGAAAGGTTTGCTCAATACCGGAGAAAAGTGGAAATCTTGTTAAACAACCGATGTTATGTACCCTGTATCAGATTCCATAACCTTAGGTTTCATGCTAAAAAGCTACCAGACAAAAATATATTGATTGAGGCTATGGTGATTCTTGGGGATCAACTAAGCTTGTGCTAAACTTCATTTATAAAGTGAGACATTATTTAATATAAACAAAAACAACCATAAACCATAAAAAACACCCCTAACATCACCAATGATGGATTAGCACATTCAGAATATATTTCTGAACACAGTGGTCATTTATATAAAATATTTCATGAAAATTATTAAAACATAATGAATTTTAATATCGCTTATTAAAAATGCATTATGTTTAAATAATGGTTTCTGTTCAAATCTACAGAGAAAACAAAGAATTCTATTGTGAATATTGACTTCATATGTGGCATAGAGAACGTTGCAGTTCACCAATGCTTCTTTTATCTAGAAAAAAATGTTTCTCATCTAGGTTTTTAGTTTACAGTAAGCTTACCTTTTCTAACTCTTACCTTTTCTAACTCCTACTGTCCCATGTAGTAAACGAATTCTGATAAACCGATAATATATATATTGATATATTAATGAATCGTCATGCTATTGAAAAGCATTTTAAAGCAACTGGTAAATATTAAAAAAAACACTATCAAGAATGACTTCCTATAATTGAAGAAACATATATTATGTAATTAAAGGTAAGGAACTATTTTAAGCACTACTTCAGTAATTTATGTTAGCTATACGTTTTCAGTAAAACAAAAAGAATTTAACAAAAAACAGTAAATAGAAATATTAAATGTCTATTAACTGTTTTTAATTGTTTTGGAACATGGAACACCATAACCGTTGCTATTGCACGTTTCCAGGTAATTTAATTGAACCTAAATGGCTGCAGGCTTTTTAAAGGCACTGCTGATTACAAAGTGTCGAAAGGAATTCGACAGACATAAGAAATGCATGAAAAAGGAAAGAATAAAGCGTAACATGTCAACCGAAAGTCGAAAATATTTCAGTAAAATGAAAATATAGAAAACCTAATATTAAGAGGATTTTTTTTAACAGACAACTTTGTTTTCAATGTGGGATTTTCATTTTTTTTTAAATTTAAACAGTGTCTCCTAATAAAACATTCATAGTTGCAAGCAAATCCCTATAAATGTACTCTGAATAAATATACTTGCTTTAAATGCAGAAGCCACGACTAAATCCAACTTAACCCGACTTATAATAAAACTGACTTCTGTAAACAACAATAAAACAAATTATTCTTAATTTATAAGGGTTTCCTACTGGAGCGTTCAGGAAACACAAACTAATGGTCTCCTCATAATGAAACTACCCTCTTTGTAAATCGACTTCTTATATATTTGAATTGATTATCCACCGGGGACCTTCTTGGAATATGAATTCTTCCTGTCATTTGGAAATTAAAGAAACATAGCAAATAAGAACGAAGCAATATAATAAATAATACATATTGTATGCATGTAATAATAAGAAAACATACCAGTTTCATCTAGTTAACAATGAACACTCTAACGAATATTTATATGATTAAAATATTAGAATAAAAACTGACCCTGCGTCTCATAACATCAATTGAATAAGATAGCACAAAAAGTCAATGCTTGATTTCGTATATATGTGGATCGCTCGGGAGATAAATTGTGGTTGAACCCCACAGACAGTATGGAATCTGAGAGTGGGTTGGATAGCTGGAAAAACAACGTATGAAGATCTACATGCAAAGCACACATTTGTAGATTTATATCCAGAGATCCAAATTCCATTTTCACAAAAGCATTTCCAAAAGATCCGAACGAAAGATCTCTTGTGTAACGAAATCACTGTTATTGTTTCGTTTCCTTAGACCATAACAAAACGGTTTGTTTACTTCTCCCAAATAAGTTAACTCGCTGGTCGCACCCTTTCAACGCCAGATGATTACTGTCCATGATGTATGTATTTACGCATACCTTTCAGTAGAGGAAGTACACAACACAGGGTCAGTATTTTAAAGCAGAGTACAACTGGTTTGAAATCTGAAATTTCCTTCTCCTAGATCGATTACTGCCCTAAGGCTAGATAACCCAGTTTAATATACTATTATACCCATAACTGGGAGAAGAGACGTAGGCATGCTTTTCCCAACGTCGTCAATTCTACCATAGAGCGATGCGAAACAGTATACGAGAGCCAGCTGAAATGTTCCTAGACTGACCAATATACTCTCTTGGAATTTGACCAAATAAGGTTAATTTTTAACATCACCCTTACATTCCACATACTTCTTCCATGAGTGTTGCAATGCTCGAACAATTATCAAGAGTATATATGGTGTCATCATCTGAGCTTTTCAGTCACTAAAATTTTTAGTCAAACTTCTTATACCCCAGATAATACAAAATAATGTGTTCTAGATGAGTACACTAAAAAAACAAAAAAATCAATTTCCATTCTAATTTGCAAATGAATGACAGCCATGAAAAACAAAAATAATTTTATTTATTCTATAGTTACTCAAGAAAATTGTTCTCTTCTTAAATTAATTCAAGACAGTAAAGTCAGAATCTAACACATATTTAAGTTATGCAGATTAAAACATTATTTAAACGATAGTACTGCACATGACATATTATATATCGTCAGATTGGAAAGCAACATTTTCTACTCAAACTTAGTAAATACGTTATTGCATCATATTCTCATATTTAGATCATATTTATCATATAAATTAAACTCCCTCGCCGTCCGGTTGATACCGTCAATAGGCCACATCACCTACTTTTACTTACATCAGTGTTGCAATGATGAACGTTCATATTGACACAGAAGAAGACAGGAGTTGACATTCAGATATATTCTTATTTACAGAATATAAACGAGCTGATATCTATCAAAAAGGTGGTAATTATTTATTAAGCGTTGCTTAGATGTGACACTAGGCCTGATGTATGTGGGACACAGTGCGAATCGATCTCATTACTAATGGTTTGCTAATCTAGTTTGTTAACCATTACATTAAAGGAATGGGGATAAAACATAGAGAACCTCGCCCATTGCATAAACTATTCTTATATGCGCTGGACGAGTTCAAAACACAAGTCCCTCAAGTTATGAGTAGATTAGCACTGTTCTCGTCTACAATAATGTGTTTAAAAAGTAAAGAATTTCTGTACAAAAAAGGTTCTTATTTAGTAATAGAACATGTGCATTTAGCTTTTTTGTGAATACTATTCTGTTTATTTTACTACTCTCTGGATTCAATTTGTCGTGTCAAAGTAACCATTTTCAATTAATTAAAAAAAATCAATTAAAAAAGTTTTAGATTTTCCAATGACATATCTCGGTGTAGTCAAATTAATCTTCTAGTGCTTCAACTCAAGGAATTTATAATCACAGGAACAGCTACGCTAATTCACCTGTCATCTGTAAGAACTGACACTAAGTAAGTTTACACAGCGTTGAACCACTTCCAATTTTCTTTTCGGAAAATATAAAAACAAAATTCATACTATACTATTGAAGAGACTAGCACCACTAAAACTGTTTTTGTTTGTTTGTTTGTTTGTTTGTTTTGTTTTTTGTTTGTTTGTTTGTTTGTTTGTTTGTTTGTTTTTCTTAACGTGAATGGTTTCCTTTATCAGCAAAGAAGCAGCAAAAATTATGTAAGGATGTTTTAGCTCTGTTACCGAATACCTTTTGGTTGATTCTGGAAACACTTCCTGAGCCAAAGTGTAACGTAAAGCAGCAACAACACAACCTCCACAACATTTCTTAACAGGGGCACATATTAAACAATTTTGAAACTCTTGAAAAAAAAGAAACTCATTTTTATTGATTTATCAAAAATACCTTTCTGCTTTTTATTAAGTTTTGTTTGAATATTGAATATATATAACCAATTAAGCGAAGGAAATTATTTTTGTATTTGTTGTTTTGTTTCTTATTCATAGCAAATAGAAAATGATGTAAAAATGAAGTCAATTCTTTTGGTATCACTTACTTTAATATGAAATATATTATATATCAAACTTATGATCTAATCTGTTATTCTTATTTAATATGATATAATTTAATATTTTCGTTTCCGTTACTATAATTTAATAATCAATTTGTTAATTTTTATTATTAAATTTTAAAAGTCGTAAGGTACGTTAAGATAATGATAGATAGATAGATAAGCCAGCATAATATATTTAGTAGATTCAGTAGATATATGGATGGAAATATAAATTGATTAGACTCATCTCTTCCCGTATCATCAGGGATTTGCCGTTACAACTGGTGGATTATATGTGACGTATAATTATTTTAAGTTTAATTAATGAGATTTCGGTCTTGAATATCTGTTCTGATTTTCTTTTACTTTAGGTGACATTATATTAAGAGTTCAGTAATTTTAGTTTTTAAAATGATTTAATGAAACTTCCAGCGCAATTGCTGAAAACTAATCTTTTTTTAATAATACAGAGAGAATATAGAAACAAACGTCTAAAATTATTGTTAGGCCTCCAAATTAGGTAAGTATGTTCATTGTACGTTGCCATTTACATTTTTGTCTACTTCTTAAGATTTTTGTTGTGGCTATTTTGCACAATTATATGACATCAAGTATTTTTACCAAATGCTAATAATTTTCTCATGTTTGTTATTGATTAATTAGTTGATTGATTGATTGATAAATAGATTGATTTTGACAACATGTCAACTTGTCTAGGGTTATATTATTGCTAGAAGTTAGGGAATCGTATACCTTGTACTTTTATATTAACATGTTCTGCGTAGGTGTTTCTTATTATGCAATTTTTGCCTAGAACATGCATGTACCATACCTCTCTATATAGGATACAGTCAGCGTATTATAAGCCTTGATGCCGATAACGCTGATAGCAAATATAAGTCGTCCGGGGAAAATGTCATACTGAAAATGAGTAATGTTTTCATTTATTTGATTGATTTTAATGGCATGTCAGCCCATTTAGAGTTATCCTATGTCTAGAAGTTAGAGAATCGCGTTTATTAAACATTTATGATTTTTATTCTGTTTCTTAGGGTTTTTTTCTTTGCAAACAGTTTTATACTTTCCAGTATTCCAGTCCAATATTTCGAATTATGTTGTTTCAAGATCAATTCTATCTACTAACACTTTGATTTAGAGAGGAACTGGTAGTAATGACAATGAAGTGGTGACTCTACATTCACCAGAGCTCAAGACGCGGAGCTTCATAATCGGATGCAGTTTAGGGTCATATTCAAGACACTTTTTGGGGAAGTTTTACTCTTCTGCAGGGGATATAGTCGGCGTATCTTAGATTTAGTCAACATGGCTGCTGATTAGAATAACTATAATTTTAATAAAGACGATCTTGATAAAACAGTTTTTAAATGATATAGGTCGATAAGAACGCCCAAAACTTGTCACATGATAATTTACTGTATCGTCCTAGTTTAATTACAAATAACAACACGTATTTAATTCATTATTCTTATATACGTGTCCTAACACCTTTTTACATACTCATACTCCTAACTTTACAAGATTGTCACACCTCTGTTAAGTATCTGGCAGCCATCCTTCGTTCCAGATGTAATGAATAAGTAAGCAAGCCAATAAGAATCCACTGTTAACGTAAAGTCCTTCGTCCAAGGGAATCCATATGTCAATGAAATAATCTCAGATTGGATCTCTATTAATACAGCAGAAGCAGTAGCAGCAGTTGATTGGACAATAAGAATCCTTCTCAGGTCACGTGTTTATAGTCGAGTCTATAAGTAGAAGTGACCATTTTTACCCATAAGCAAGCCGTTAAAACGCAATGTGTCAAATATGCGTTAACCAATAAAATAACGCTAGCAAAAAATAGTCAGACTACTTAAACGATCACCTTTTCCCATCGGGTTGCTTCTCTTCTTAGGTATGAGTCCCGTGGATGTGGCTGATCTCATGTCTTGCAGCGCCCCACCAAAGATCAGACTGTTGTCGGAATACAGTGACTGTATCCTCAACACAGGTGTCAGACGCCTCCAAAAGAGGAGACCTGAGAATGAGTGCATCCAGTTGTGAGGCTCCTGGAAATCTCGGGAGTATGGAGTCACCCGTGTTACATTATAAGGGAGCCTTGGATAATTAACGTTAGAAAGACATCAGTTTTTGTAAAAACTAAGTTGTGACTGAAGAAGGAAAGAAATGTTTTTAAAAATATTTTGAAAGAAAGAATTTATTTGGAATGCGTTTCGTTTAAAATGTTTGTTGAAATTTCGTCTGAGAATTGCTGTGGTTGAATATTTTTTACAAACAGTGGCTGAGGATTGTCTGATTGTTTTGGCTGAAAATTCTAGTGTGACAATTTGACAATATATAAATGACCTAAGAAATTAATCAGCTGATTATCGGTACGTAAGACAATAATCAGCTGATTATTTTGTAATCATAAAAGACGGGGTGTATAGTCGGGTACAAGTGGAGAACTAGAAGAGAGCAAACTCGAGACCACTAAGAGTCTATTAAATAAGACACAACGTCACAGGAATTAGCCTATCGAAAATACAACGGTCTTTCTTTTCATTCTGTCTTCTTCTCAAGCCGCCAGCTGACAGTCGAATGACAAGCTTAGCGCATCTAATTTAAGCAAGTCTGTTATTATAACCTTCTGTCTCTCTGTCTCTGTCTCTCTGTCTCTCTGTCTGTCTCTGTCTGTCTCTCTGTCTGCTAGATTTTATCACAACCAAAAAAATATTTGTTGACAAAAAATGCAGGCTTGTTAATTGAGACGGGTCGCCACTGGGAAGTTGAAGGGACTTTTCTTGCAGAAAGAAACGAGCCCTCACCTAAGAAGACAAAAGACCTGTAACGTAACAACCTAAATCTTATCATTACACCCATATCCACTTTGACCCGGATTGATAGTACCTGTTAAAATTCCCTCTATGCTTCCAATAGAAATTTGAAAATTATTCGATTGGGATATTTTATGTGTAACTGTAAATTATTAGTATTGAGAATAGTTAGTTAAAGCTATAGTTGTTTACTGGGGATTATTATTAGTTATGTAAATAAAAATGTATTTCCAAAAATGATTAATTGAAATGGGAATACGAATGACTGATTTAACTTTATTATAAGTCGTCTAGTTTTTATTTTATATGTAGAATTTAGGGAATCATATTCAATGTAAGTTCATACTTACATGTTTGTGTAGATGTTTTTTTTTGTTGTACACGGTCCTATATAATTTTCAAACAGATCAATTTTACTCATAGATGGAACACTAACAGGTATTACTACTCCGGACCAGAGTAGGCTTGGGAGCTGGCTGGTTGGCTTGTTTGATTTTACGGCATGTTGGGGAATTTTATCATATCATGAGTAACACGACAAGGTAATAAATAGAAATAATTACTCAGAATTATAAAGACATCCCGGAGACTTAATTGGACCTGGGGGCTGCTGTTCATGTAGAGTGTCTTGGTCAGGTATAGCATGCCGGAACTCATTATTCCCCATGTATTCCAGTTGTTTGAATTCAGAATTTTCCTTCTTACATATTCTGCCGTAATTTTAACCATATCTGGAGGGATATTACTTGGATTCATAAAGCTCCATTTGAAATGCAAACATTCTCGTTCAGGATTTGAACGCAGGTAGCTGAGTTCACTCCCTAGCACGGTAACCTCTAAGCCTCCAATACGTATAACTCTATGCAAAACTACTACACAAAAAATGACAATATTGAACGTAAAATGATCATGATTTCCAATTCTCTAGGTATCAAATAAACCCAAATGTGTTGACATGCCGTTAAAAACAATCAATCAATCAATATAGTCCAAAAACGAACCAATACTTCTCTGCGAATCGGATGGTTGGGAGGTCTAGACTTGTAACTATTAGTAATGACACATTGATCCTCTCCTGAGCCACGGATCCATGCTATTTAATTTACAAAAAGAATGTGTTCCCTAAACTTTTGGGTTGTCGGAATAAAACAGATTTTATAAAAGATTAAACACCCTAATTTTTTTCTCTTTTTTCATAGCACGCCCTCTCTCCCAATTAGAGATGCGTTCTGGTTTTTCACCTTCAGATCATTTTGTTCTCTCGGCACATTATCCCAGACTATGAGGCTTAAACCATTTCTTCTTGTCTACCACACACACACACACACACACACATATACACACACACATTCTCTCTCTCTCTCTCTCTCTCTCTCTCTCTCTCTCTCTCTTTCCATTTCTTTCTATCTCCAAGCTCTCTCACACTTACATGTTCTGTTAGTTGTTCCCTACAAGTTAACATGAAAAAAATCAAAATAAAAGGAATAAATAGTTAAATAAATAAAGCCGAAAATAGAAATGACATTCGGGTTATTTTTTTTTTTTGCTAAGAGAAAGAAAATTGTTGAATTAGCCCAAACGTTAATTCTTCGTCATGACTTTTTTTAGGTTATCTTCATTCAAAACAATATATATATATATATATATATCTATATATCTATATATATATATATATATATATATATATATAATATATATATAGTCACTTAATTACATTCTAATGTTTTATGAAAGCACGTAAGTCAACTCCAAATTGTCCATTGTGTGCTTCTCTCAAGTTTCAACTGCTTACGCTGTCAGATGTTGTCAATTAAGAATTAGAAAAAGAAAATAAAGGGAAAAAAAGAACTAAAGATTCCTTTAGAAATACAGGAATGAAAATTGAAAAGGCTCACGTACATCCACATTCTCTAATCTGTATATCACTCACGTACTTACTCACTAAATCTGGCTCTTTCTCTTTCTCTTTTTCCTCTCTATCTCTCATTATCTATTTATCTATTTATGTTCCTATATATATATATATATATATATATATATATATATATATATATATATATAAATATGTGTGTGTTTTGTGTGTGCGTGTATAAATAAATAAATAAATAGGAATATGTGATAATATATAAGTGCGTGTATGTGTCGGTCTATTTATTATCCGTACATATTTATCTATTTATTATCCATCAATATATATCTATTTCTTTTTATTTTCTATTTACATATAATCTATCATACACAGACAAGTGCACGCATGAATAAACGCAGAGTGAGAGAGAGAGACAGAC
>CM042148.1:3372606-3415106 GCA_023376005.1 Doryteuthis pealeii
ATATTTCAGATCCAAACTACTAACTATAAGTTATCCCCTTCAAATTAATCCCCCTGGAGTCTAATGCACTTTCGCATCCTTTTCTGGCACGCTTGCATGCATTCGAGAAAAATTATTCCGGGATTCTCCGTAGCTTTGTCGTTACGAACATATTGATGCCATCCACATCCTCAAAACGGGTTCCCTTGATTAACTCCTTGAGCTTGGGGAAGAGGAAAAATCACACGGAGCCAGGCGAATAGGGAGGTTGCTTCAGCATAGTGATGTTCTTCTGGGCCAGGAATTCTCGGATACTCAGGTTAGTGTGGTCAAGTGCGTTATCATGGTGAAGCACCCATGAGTTTTCTCGCCACATCTATCGCTTCCTCTCGCTTCTTCTCGCGCACTGGACGAAGCAAACGCCGCAGTATCTCTTTGAAGACATCCTGTTTGATCATCTGGCCGTGTGTCAAGAACTCGCAGTGGCCGATGGCCCTCACATCGAAGAATTCGACCAACATGACTTTGACTTTGGACTTCAACTGTCTTGGCGAATTCGGAGTCGTCCACTCTGGGTCGTACTCGAAGATTCATGACTCATCACCGGTGATGACTCATAACAAGTCTGGTTCGGTTTCAATACGTTTGACGATGTCCTGACACACTTGGATGCGGCGTTCCTTCAGTTCATCGTTCAGCAGTTTCGGCATTGTCTTTGCGCAGACTTTCCGTATGTTAAAATCTTCAGTGATAATCTTCCAGACGCTGTCTATGTTCATGCCCAGCTCATTTCCGATCAGTCGAACAGTCAGCCGACGATCGCTACGCACCATCTGCCCGAGGCGCTCAACGTTAGTCTGTCTTGGTCGTTAGAGGCCTTTCATTTCTGGAGTCGTTTTCGACGTCCTCGCTTCCCTCTCAAAAACACGTGAGCGTGACATTGCCTCATCTCCGTTTACTTGCTGCAGCAATTCCAGTGCTTCAGACGGAGTTTTCCCCAACTGGACCAGACATCTCAAGTGTGTTCATTGCTCTGTGCGCATTGTTTGATGACCTGAAACAGAGGATATGTATATAAAAGCTTGTGGAAGAAAGTCCAATGGCTGTAAAAAGCTGAGATCACAGTTACAGACATCGGAAGAAATAGTTTGAAGGGGAAAACTAGTAGTTTGTAGTTTGGGTTGAAATTGATCTTTTGTGCCAACAGTCCTGGAACATTTTTGACGTACCTTGTATATATATAAAGACATGTATGTTCATTGATACGTAAATATATATTTAAATACATATATATGTATAGTATCTATCCATATGAAAACAAACTGTTGTATTGCTTATATATATATAGAGGGGGAGAGGGAGCGAAAGAGAGAGAGAGAGAGAGAGTGGGGAAGCAAGTGAGACAGAGCATTAATAGGCATAGACGCATATATAGATATACGTGTATGCTCGTGTATACTCATGTGTATATTTGTGGGTGTTGAAAACCTGTGCAAATTTCATGTACTGATTCACTTGTAGAGTGGAATACAGAAAAATTGATTTGATATTAGATATCAATTTATATCAGCAAATAAGCGTTTTTGATAGAAACACACATCTTTGTCCTTAATATTTATTTTTGGTATTGACTTATATACGTTTATGATGTTATACTAGATTCAAAACCATGTTATTATTCACCTACACATAAATAATACACATACATACACACACGATCAGTAATAGGATTATGAGGAACTTGAGGAGAGAGAGAGAGAGAGAGAGAGAGAGAGAGAGAGAGAGAGAGAGAGAGAGAGAGAGAGAGAGAGAGAGAGAGTGTGTGTGTGTTTGTATTTAGGTATATATACACATATATGTGATTATACATATATATACATATATATGTATATACATGCATATATACATACACACACTCACCCCCATATATATATATGACTGCGTATATATGAGCGAGCATTTTATCTAAATAACAAGTGCATATCCCCACCCAGTCGGCAAATTGAAAAGGGGCCTCGTCTACACGACTGATTTGAAGCTGTTCCTTTGTTATATGAGATATCTTGAAAGCTGCTGACACTCAACTATATTTAATCTAAAAAAAAAGAATAATTTCAAAGAAAAGTCGGCAAAGCACACAAAGAGAAAATGGAATTGAATTATGGAGAATAGTTTTTAAAAAATAGAATTATATATATGTATGTATATATAAATGCTGATACAAAGGAAAATCTTGAATGGAAGGGTTGTAAATTGTTTCACAATGTGTCGTTCGAAAAATAAAAGAAAAAAGGCACCAATTCCAATAGTGCTAAGTCATCTGATTTCTTTTTATTTAGCATTTCCACTAATTTTTATCTATATCTTTCTAAAATGCTCCGGTTAACTTATTTTAGCAATATTCTTTGTAAAGAGTTTGATAATTTAAAAAAAATACTTTATTTTAGGAAGAGTTGATATGCTATTCGAATGCATGTTTCCTGTAATGGTTATCGTAACCTGAGTTCAAATTTTCAACAAAGCTGTTTCCATTTTATATATTGCTAATATCTCATATATATATATATATATATATATATATATATATATATATATATATATATATATATATATACTTCTTTGGGAAAGCCATACATATAGAAATAAACATCTAAAATATCTTGGAAAACTTATGCATTTTAGTTTCCCTGTTTGGCAGAAATTGTGCTGTACTAATGTAAGCTTAGTTGATATTCAAAATAATATGCCTTCTATATAACAATGTAATAGCTTAAATGTTTATATAGCATAATATATCCGATGATTTGATATTACAGCTTCAACACTTAATGATATAGACTGGAATTTCCTAGCGATACACAAGAAGAATGATCCTTGGTCCAACATTAAAGTGATCTGCTGAATGAATGACTACAGTATTAATACGTCCTTTCAATGATTGTTGGTCTTCTAGTTTGAAATTTCTAACGTAGAAAAGGTAACAGAGTTAGGAACTTCGAATAATGTGTATTCATATTTAACATTGTAAATCATAGACTTGTAACTTGATTTCATAGTCGTTATCGTGATGGAATTCGACATTAAAAGAAACGATTTCAAACTCATGTCATGGTATTACGTTCACTTTCAAACTAAAACCTTGGAAACGTATGTACCCCTCATCCCACTGATATTGGTAAAAATAGTAACACTAATGTTCTTCGATGAGGATGGTTATGA
This sequence comes from Doryteuthis pealeii, assembly GCA_023376005.1. NCBI lineage: Eukaryota > Metazoa > Mollusca > Cephalopoda > Myopsida > Loliginidae > Doryteuthis > Doryteuthis pealeii. The sequence continues at coordinate 3,375,805 of CM042148.1, forward strand.
CATTAAGTAATAAATGAAATTTGATATACCATTAAACAAAAAACTCGAAACCAAACTGATTCTTTCACGTAAGATATTTATCAATATTTATATCTTCCTTATTCTTTTCTGATATTTCCCTGTGAACAGATAAAGTATTATCTGTGTATGCTCCGTATTTCTTTTACTTTACTACGATTAGAACGCCCGTTCTTTTTAGTATAAATACGGCGAAAACAACACGATATTAAAAATATCACAAATGTTATTAAGAAACAAATATTAAATATATATGGCTCAAAACGAAGAATAAAGAATGAAAAAAAGTAAAAAAGGAAGAAAGAAAAGCTAGGTCTTCTACAAGATATCCCTTCTACTACAGTCGTCTATTTCATCGGAAAAATTTCGACGAAGCTTTTGGTCTTTTAGTCTAAAGATTATGAAGACGACACGGTATTAACAACATCAAGAATGGTGAAATAAAGGCTGAATATCTATTATCAAAAAGTAAAAGGTAAAAAAAAACAAAAAACACAGAAGATAAAAATAGCGAACCAATTCTTCTCACATGAATATATTCAAAAAGATAAAGACTCTATATTTTTATGATTAAAACGAAATAAAAAAGGCAACAAAAAAGGAAAATTAAAAAAGAAGTAAATTTATCTGAAAAACGTAGACCTGTAGCTTACATTGCAGACTTATCAATTACTATTTGTATAAAAAGTTATTTTCGATTTATGTTTTCCAATTCCCGATTGCATTACTGTAGGATTTTTATTTATATTTCTTACGTCAGTATTCTTTCTCACTATTACCCTGTGATCTGCTGAATTTCGCACAAACAATTGTTACAGTTTCTTTGAGCTTGCTAAAATTAAGATTTCTGGTCTTTTGGTCTGAATAGATTATTTAATCAGTAACCAATTAACACGATCGCCAAAAGCATCAATTTAACACTAAAACAAAAACAACCTTAAACAAAATAAACATAATTATGTTTTAATTTCTTTTTTATAGTTTTCCATTTATTCATTAGTTGCTTCATAAATATCTCACTTTAAGCTTCAAAATATCCTTTCATTGACAAAGGAAAACGTTTAGATCAAAGTCACCTATAACACTTTATTTCCCGGACACTCACTCACAGACTACGTAAGTTGATTGGTAGGTAAATAGATTCATTAATATTTTGTACTGAGGACAGCATTTTTAGGTTGTAAAAATAAATAGGATATCTATAGACAATATGAATACAGACTTTATTGAAAACAATGTTGTATATATATATATATATATATATATATATATATATATATATATATATATATATATATAGTATTGGAGAAAGGAAAGCAAACTACTCAATTACAAGTGTAAGAGCTATATTAATTTTTTATGATATACTATACAATTAAATGGCGTGTGTTACCATTGGTTTGGAAGCAGCGTATTAGCCAGTTATCACTACGACAAAGCGCCTTGGAAAGTGAGTGCAATATCTTATTTAGCTATACATGGCGGTGATCTATTCTTATAACTATCGGTGCGTTTCTTTTCATTGAGTATATATACACACAAACACACACACACACACACACATATATATATATATATATATATATATATATATATATATATATATATACTAGACAAAACGAGATCCGAGTAGATAATTGGGATCAGGTCAAGTGAGATTACAAGGCAAATTGAATTTTTTTTTTAAAAATCATAAAACAAGGGAATATTTTACAGAAATATGTATTTGGAGGTGTGTTTTGAGTAATTCTAAATGTCATAGGAAATGGAATCGGTGATCAAAGTTCAAATCTTGAAGGAAGCTGTGCTTGGGAACGGCCTGACTCCACAACTTCTATCCACCCACGAGCTATGGTTAAATAGAACAGATTTAACTTTGGTATGTCAAGCTGTGTAAAGGGAAAACTGTGTTTTAACCAGTTTAATTCGCTGAATAATTGAGGTTGTGTCCCATCCTCTCTATGGCGGGGGTGCTGGGTATGCACTTTTTGACAGAAATATATTTTAAAATATTGTATATTAATTTTCATGCGATATTTTGTCATAGCTATCTCGAAATAATTTTTTTCTATAACACATCAGTTAAAGTATTTTTCTATTAGAATTACATTTATGGCATGAGAACAACAATGCTTGTCACTCGACCCAAAGGTGAATATTGTGTGACTATATATGATTAAGGTTTTATCTGCGGCAAAATCATCTGAGGATGTATATTCCCATGACTGTTTGCATATCGCTATACTTGTGAAACAGAGACAAAGTACAATATGCATAGATAATTGCAATAACTGGTGAACAATGCAAAAATGGCTGATGTCAATAGAAAGTGATGTTAGTAAAAATATAGTTTGTATATAGGTGTGACCGGCAAAAAATGCCTAAAACAATGTTGGCTCTGGAGATGTGTGGCTATCCAGCGACATATTTAGATATAAATGACTAGCGTTCATTCTCTCAAAGGATTTAACATCACAACGTTGAACAGTAGTCGAATGTTATAACTAGTGACAAATCGAATTGTCTTTTGATCTGATGGTTGGAAATATATCTATGACAGGAGGCAGGTATGGGGTGGTTTAAACACATTGTCATCATCATCCTCGTGAAGGCGTGCCGATAGTTCGGATCCCCCGACACTTTCTCTCACTATCTGTCCTTATCGAATATCACTAATGGTAAGTCCTTTAGATGGCATTTAGTGTCTACCCAGAACTGAATATTCTAAGTTTTTCCAGGTCGGATATCCACAGAAGGACATTGCTTATGAATTGATCCTTGCTGCTACGACAATCTCAGTCATGTCTTGTCCGTTTTACTTTGATATTTTGAGAGAGAGCAGGCAAGTGGCCGTACATTTGTTGTTTTCAGGATATATTTAAAAAAGCACACTTCAGACTTTTCTTAGTTCCCATCTAGCTTTTTCTACAATCGTTTCGTTTGTGTCCAAGTGGCGCAACCATATAGTAGTTCAGTCATGGCTACAGCTTTAAATAATTTTATACCAGCTAGAATTATTGACATAAAGTTTTGGTATTAAATTACCCATAAGGGACTGATATGCCGTTAAACAAATAGGCCAAATATTTTAAATTTATTGTTCCTCTGATCTCATTATTCATTATCTTTCCTGGTCGATTTTCTCGGTTGAGGTTTATTTTTGCAAATGTTGAATGCACTTTCTGAATCATTTATAATGGCAGATTTTTTGTTTATTGATTAATAACAAATAATAATTGATTATATTATTAGCTATAATAGTTAATTAATTAATTATTTGGATATCGCATCCAAGTTCCTTTCTAAAAATGTTATCGTTAATTGTAGATTAGTAGTAATTTAGTGTAACGCATGTCAGCATCGTGTCAAATATTGTATGATTTTTAGAACTAGTATCCATGCATCTGAGCAGTCGGTGTAATCAGTACTTGACAGAAAACATAATCGGTCTAGTTGCTAAAACAAACACTTTTGTAATTTGTTCCGCCCGTTGTCAATTGGTGTAATCTTAGAAGTATTACAGGTTGATCGAATAACATAAACTTATTCTCTCATTAGGTTCATACAACAGTTTAGAAGTGCAAACCATCGCGTACAACTCATGTTGGAGATTTCAGTCAAAACTATAGGATGTTTTCTAGGTATGATACTGAATTACATCTCATGACGAGCCTCTATTTCTGGAAATCCACCTCCTAGGCGATATCTTTTAAATATAAATTTTACACCACCTGGAGGGTGTTTTTTTCTAATTATTATAATATGGAATCAAAACTAGGCAACCGGAGGCTTACCATGCCATTGTTATTTTAATATATATATATATATATAATATATATATATATATATATATATATATATATATAGTAAACTTCCTAGCTGTAACCCTGAACTTCTGGTGTCAGCATTTTCAACAAAAGCAAAAATATATACACAATGCACTAAAAAAACGAAAAAAAAAAAAACGCGGTTACAAACAAATACTAGAATCCACCCATGAAATAATTAACCAAAACAGAAAAAACACAATCTGGTTCAACCCGCCATACAACAAAATGTGTAACATCTAACATTGGCAGAGATTTCTTAAATCTCATTAACATCTCCATACACAGCCCTCAAGCTAATATTAATAATACAGTATAAGGTCATAATAAAACAGCAAAAAAAGACAGATACAATTGTACATTTCTACCATAAGATTATATCTACACATATATGGCACCTGAAAGACATAAACATCTCACAAAACATCGCCTAGGAAATTCTAGAAATCACACCCGCATACAGCAAAACATAAAAAATGCATTCTGTGCCCCCACAAAAAAAAACAAAAAAAAAAACGCTCAATTATTATTAAAAAATATCATTTAAGTGCCGACATGAAAATAAACACTTACTATCGCACTTCGATCTATATACATAACCCATCTACACCTCAACCGTCCAACACAACCCCTACATCTAAAAAAAACTACCTTAATACACCACTAAATAAATCTCGCAATATATCCCCCAAACCGTATGTACATTTTCGTCCACCACATCCACCTGCAATTTCCCTTTATCGAAACAGATCAACTAGCTATATTATTTGTCATACCAAAATGGTATATTACAGTACATACTACAGAGGATGGACTATATATTATGACACCGTACCATTGTACTATACTAATACAATTTTTACAATATAATGAGAACGTATTACATATTACGGTCATTGCATGCACGCATAAATGTTGTTATTATTATACTATGAACATATGAATGATATCATATTATAATATCTGTATTTGTACCATTATATCATATTACTAACTCAACGCCATAATACGTATTACGATTAGCATTGGAACATAATATCGCATACGATATGCTAATATTTACATCGCACTCCACAAAAGGACTCATCTACATATCAATTATACATCTTAAACCAAATTCTATATATTATCCTACACTTTATTACAGAATTTATTCATTTCATAGGACGTCTAATTATTCTTTTGTTCGAAACCAAATTTCATCATTTTACTAACTATAATAACAATAAAAACTGGCCTCTTAGAATAGTTTTCTCATTCAAACAAAGAGAATGAATAGCAAAGAGACACTTCAGTTGTATTAAACACGAGACAATTTCAACCTGCCACGTATTAACATTCAGGCATACACACACACACATACACGCACACACACACATACACATACACACACACACACACACATACACGCACACACACACATGCACACTAATAATCACATAGAATCTCATACGTCAGCAAATATACATATCACACACGAAACATTTTTACACGTATATATACGTATTTGGGAGCACGGCACTGCGCTTTTTACGGGTGTTTATTTCTGCATGCATGCCTCCATACGCAAGCATATGCAATGAACAGACTCATCCGCAATAATACATCACATATGTAAATAACTAAATAGCCCGTGTTACATAAGTTACAGAATTTCAAATCACCAACGCTAATCCCTTTTGTCCCTATTTGTTCACCTTTTCAAAACCTTTCACAGCTTGAAGATTGTTCTGTTTAAACAAGCAAGTTTAAAAGAGGATGAAGCCAATATGCTAGTAGGTTAGTTTCCATGCAATTAAATATTTACAAAAAGTATGTATTTATTCATTATTAATATTGCTCTATCAGAGATATTGAGCACTCTCCCAATAATACAGTACATTTTGGCTTAGTACTGTCTCATCAACCATACACTGTGATAATATATATATATATATATATATATATATATATATATATATATATATATATATACTTAAATATTGCATCATATTGTTTCTATATACTAATTAAACAGTGGAATTTGCAAAGGTTCAGCTAGTATAATATTAACATTCTTAACTAACTGAATTACTCAGTGGAGACAGAAACCACGAAACACTTCCTGCAAACCCATTACTAACATATCTAGAGTCTTACATACTATCACATCCAAACAAACAAATACACAAATACTATGCACTGTATATATATATATATATATATATATATATATATATATATATATATATATATATATATATATATATATATATATGTAAGCAAATATATTAACTTAGCTTAACATTTTGTTTTTGTTTATTTTGTGGTTTTATTTTCATCTTTTCTGTTTTCATTATTGCTGGCGTAAGCGTCAATCAGTTCATCTGATTAAGGCCAACTTTTTATTAGTGTAATACAAGCCGTCTATTGAAGACATGGCCGGTAATGACGTTAGATTCAAACCCTGACCTCACGAAAACAGAAACAATGACGCCATATTTTTTTTTCTTTTGTTTGATTGTATTAGCTGACTCTGCAAATGGCCAATAAGAAATAGAAAAATAACAAGAAAGGGAAAAGCAAATACGGAAATGTTAAGTGAATTTACTTTCATTTTTTACCAAAAGAAAGGGAAGGGATTGTCCAGTAAGCACACTGCAGAATATAACTATACAAATTTAGAGATGTACCCACGATGAAAGATTTGTTCTTTTGTATTGTCTGCTTTTCTATTTACTTGTTTATTTAGGTGTGAGGAAACATTTGCTGCATAAAAGAAACAGAAATTATAGTAAAAAAATAAGTTAAAAAATATATTATTCTTCGTCTAATTAAGCGGGAAATATATAGTTTTTTTTATTAAATGTAAATCTTATTTTTCAGTCTAGCTAAAAAAAAAATTCCCAGGCAATCTTTCTCTTATAGGTTATTATTTCAGAATTCACTTACGACACGTATAAACATATGATTCTATTTACCAAATATATATATATATATATATATATATATATATATATATATATATATATATATATATATGTGTGTGTGTGTGTGTGTGTGTTATTATAATGGAGATTATATCATCATAATCATCATAATCATTATCCTCATCCTCATCATCATGTTGCGCTGGCAGCTCGGATATTATATATATATTATTATAATGTACTATGATTAAATTTTATTATAATGTACTGTGACTATATTTTATTATAATGTACTGTGAATATATGTCTGTTTATAACCAAAAGCACATTGATCACAATGATTTAGTTATAATGTTAAATTTAGAATTATTGTTAAGAAATGATTATTATCATTATAATCCTATTTAGTTACGATATTTCTGTTAAAGTCCAGCTAAGTTAGATTTGCATCAAAACACCACCTGCCAGAAGCGTATTAAAATTAATAACAATTTCATATGAGTTCTTTCTGAATGAATATATTATTGTATTAAATCAAATACTTGAATACCCCCGGATCTTGCTAATATATATATATATATATATATATATATATATATATATATATATATACACACACAGACACGCAAACACACACACCATATATATACCAACTCAAACAGACACACAACACACACACACATATATATATATGTGTGTGTGTGTCTGTGTCTGTGTGAGTTGGTATATATATGTGTGTGTGTGTTTGCGTGTCTGTGTGTATATATATATATATATATATATATATATATATATATAATATATATATTACATACACACACACACACACACATATATATATATATGTGTGTGTGTGTGTGTGTGTGTGTGTGTGAGTTGGTATATATATGTGTGTGTGTATATATATATATATACACACACACACACACATATATATATATATATATATATATACCAACTCACACAGACACACACACACACACACACACACACATATATATATATATATATATATATATATATTATATATATAATATATATATATACCAACTCCTCTGCACGAGTAGGATGTGACACTAGGTCAATATCTTGGCGGAGTTTAACAGATTTGAATTCACAGTGAGCCTTCTCCTAGAAGGATTGCCTACCCAAGGTTAAATAGCTCATACTGTCCTACTATTTACCAATAGCTAGAGGGGGAGAAATTGCATTCATACCTTTCCCAAAGGTATTAGCCCTATGGGAAATGCAACCAGCATTTGAATACTCGGGATGTGTTTGCCGAGTTCGTTCGGCCTGTCTGACCTGGCTTGATTTTTTTAATATTCTTTCAACCCGAGCGTAATTTCTTAAACCATCTGATCACTCTGCTCTGATTAACATTGCTTTCCCCTTTTGTACAATAAATGTTTTTGCTGGATACTGCAGTTGATATCCCAGTTTGAAGGTGTAAAGCATAAGTTCCCAAATTAAACTAGGCTGCATGTTCATCTGTGCAACTTTAAAATCACAAACAGTGTGAAGCAATGCAGTCAACTACCACTATACTACCAACTACAATGGGTGCCTCCAATGGCTTGATCTGCTTCAGTCACAAGATATACACATCGTAAACTACCATGTACCAAATTATTGCCTAACTTTTGACTCACCTTAGTAAATATATATGGTGTCTCACAAAAAGAGATATAATTTCGGAATTTAATAAATTGAGAAATTCTCGTTCAAGTGTTAAAAGTATATGCAGAAACAACATAAAATCTTACGTCTAACGTTTTACTTTCTTTCTTTGAAGGTATACAAAGGCAGTTCACTGGAAATGAAAACGCCTTTAAACATTAAATACGTAATTCTGAGTTGGTTTTTAACGCTTGATATAAAAACTTAACATTTTTGAACGAGAATTGGTTAATTCATTAGATTACAAAATTGTATCAAATTTTCTTTAATATCCTGTAAACTTTGAAAAATATTGACATTTTTTAAACACACAGTACATCTCAAATTATATCATTTTTTAAAAAACTTCTCTTATTTATATTTATATATATATATATATATATATATATATATATGTGTGTGTGTGTGTGTGTGTGTGTGTGTGTGTGTTTGTAGCTGAATGCAGACAGATGATTAAAATATTTTTATAACTTATAAGATAACGGTGTTACAAGCCATTGTGTCAAGATAAGAATTAATCTTCCTTTGTTTGTTTATATAATAATTATTTTGCGTTAATTTGTTAGCACCGAGTGTTACAATCTCTAATCCACCCTTAAGGAGGAGCCATTCATAATCAGAGTCTGCACTGGAAAAAATATAAATACTCCTATGTTTTAGTTGTTTTCTTTTTAAGTTCAGTACACTAACCCCCTACTTTTTCTCCGTCAAAAGGCTATTTGACTTATTGATTTATATAAATATAAATATAAATATATATATATATATATATATATATATATATATATATATATATATATATATATATATATATAGCATTATGTTTGAATATATACGTATGTAACTGTGACTCAGTCAAAACGGCAGATCACAGTGATATTCTTAGAGAAATAAATTTAAAATTATTTAAATTTTAACTGAGGGATCATTTGGGGCGACAAAGTTGAGGATGTACGTCAATCTTTTAAAAAATCAGTATAAAAAGTGAAAAATATAAAATTCTGATTAGAATCCTTTAACCTTCATGAATAGAATCAGAATAAAGACATCTCCCTAATTCTCTAAGAACACTCGTGGTAGTTTACGTAACCCCTAAGGTCAAGTATATCTTTTGCCAGAGCTATCATTAGACTTTGCTGCCTTTTGCGTTGGCATTGTCTGCTTGCACTCTAATATGACCTCGCAAACCCGCTGTAAATCCATACAGTTCTTCACGGAATTGACATAAGTTATTTGTAATTTGTTGTTGAATGACTTTTGTAGAATAAATATTCGATAGTTTGCAGACACGTGACTTCATATGACTAGTGAGTCTGGATTTGTTCAAACAAACTCGACTAATACATTATAAAGGTGTTCAGGCTGTAGAGTGACAAGAAGCGAGAACGAGTCCTGCTTCTAATGTGCTTATTTCAGGATGGAGTGTATAATTCTCCGTGTTTTAAATGTACCACTTTCTTCCCTTCTGGTTGATTTGATGCCATCTGCTACCAGTCTGCAATTTCTATAGTGAGCGCCCTAAGGTTTTTGTTGACGACATTCTTAAAGAGATTTCTTGGTTTTCTACTTTGGATATCTAAGTGGTTGCAAATCTCTATAGAGCAACTGATTGGGTAACCTAACACCCTCCATCCTGGTAACGTACCTAGTCTGACACATCTAATTGCATATCAGGAGCATTTTCATATTGGATGTGTTGGCACGCTGGAGAACAATGGTGTCTAGTGTTCTAGTGTTAGATCATCATTTCCTGTTTAGGACCCTCCGAGTACAATTGATGGAATCATTCCAAGGACATTGATATGTATCGTGTGCTGCGTATCGGTGGCCCAGGGGTAAAGTCTCTGAATCTGCGTGCTGGGTTCCCGGTTTCGATTTCTGTCGGAGGGAAATCGTAAGTATACATCGCTGATGAGATTTAACAAAGTTGAACCAGCTGTACGATGTTCTACGTAGGGCAAGATATTTGCCGAGTTCGCTTGTCATGATTATTTTCAATAATTATCGAATTTCATACTATATACGGATTGTTATTCCCATCAAGCAATAATAATAATAATAATAATAATAATAATAATAATATATAAAATGTGCTATAAAATGTGCTATGCTAGTAATGAAACAGGGTGAAAGAAAATTAATGAATGTAATACAACTGCCAAATCAGGACACTATAAAATCACTTGATCAAAATGAAAGTTACAAATACTTAGGAATTTTAGAAGCGGACAATATTAAGCAAACAGAAATGAAAGGAAAAGTTAATTAGGAATATCTCAAGAGAACTAGAAAACTTCTAGAAACCAAACTTAACAGCAGAAATCTGATCAAAGGAATCAATACCTGGGCCGTCCCCATTAGAAGATACTCAGGACCATTCTTAAAATGGACAAAAGAAGAACTCAGACATATTGACCAAAGAACGAGAAAATTAATGACCATGCACAAGGCTCTTCACCATAGAGACGATAGAGATAAATGATATATGTCAAGAAAGGAAGGGGGAAGAGGTGTTGCCAACATAGAGGACTGCGTAGAAACCACTATCCAACAACTTGAGGATTACACAAGAAAGAGCAAATACAAATTACTTATGGCGGCCAACAATAGTAGAAGTGACAGATGGGCAAACAGAAAAACAACAAAGACTAGAAAACAAAAATGGGAAGAAAAACTATTATATGGACACTTCAAACGACAAATCGAAGAGGTTGCACAAGGAAAGACTTGGACATGGTTAAGAAAAGGAAACCTCAAAGTAGAAACAGAATTATTAATAATTGCTGCACAAAATAATGCCATAAGGACAAACTATATAAAAGCGAAAGTTGATAAGACCCAACACAATAGTAAATGTAGACTTTGTGGTAATAGAGATGATACTGTAAACCATATGCTCTGCGAATGTAGCAAACTAGCACAGCGAGAAGACAAAACTAGACAAGACTGGGTTGGGAAGGTGATCCACTGGGAATTATGCAAAAAATTACATTTTGACCACACAACAAATGGTATGCATAAACCAGAATCTGTTCTTGAGAACGAAACGCATAAAATTCTCTGGGACTTTGAAATAAAAACGGATCACCTTATCCCAGCAAGAAGACCAGACCTAGAGCTGATAAACAAAAAAGAAATAACTTGTCAACTGGTGGATTTTGCAGTGCCAGCAGATCACAGGGTGAAGCTAAAGGAAAATGAAAAAATGGACAAATATCTGGACCTTGCCAGAGAACTGAAAAGGTTATGGAATATGAAAGTCAAAGTGATACCAATTGTAGTTGGTGCACTTGGAACAGTCCCAAAAGGATTAGAAAAGGGTTTGGAAAGTCTGGAAATCAGAGGAAGGATTGAAACCATCCAGAACACTGCACTGCTGCAATCTGCCAGAATACTCAGAAGAGTCCTGGAGACCTGAGGAGACTTGCTGTCACCCAGACTCTAGTGAAAGACCATTAGCTAATGCTGATGTGAAAACTCAAAAGGAGTAAATAATAATAATAATAATAATAATAATAATAATATATATATATATATATATATATATATATATTATATATATATATATATATATATATATATATACTACTCGTTCTCCCCTGTGACACTAAGGTTTCCATTTGCAATCATGTCAAAACAAAAAAGGAATTAAATTGGATTAAATAACAAATCGACCATGATTGATTTAGGTTTAAGACTTTTTATATATAAATAAGATCATTACGATACATACATGTGAGTACCCGTGGGTGTTTAGATTTATGTTTCCATTATAGTCCTCAGAAAATAAGTTCTCTTTAAATTCATTTGCTAAGTACTTAATGTTTTTTATTACCTTTAATTCAACCGAAGAGGTTCGAGGTTTACAAATCAAGCATCATAAATTGATAGAGCGAGGGAGTAACAAAACTCCGTGGAACACTAAAGAAGGAACTAAAGGCAATGATAACGACATGATTTAAGAATTTAAACAAGGAGACAGTCGGAAAGAATCTCAGGCGATTACGAAGTCGTCTAGAGTCCGTGGTTAAAACCAGTGGCGATTTCCTTGAATTTGAATTTAATCTATAGTATTTCTGGATATTTTATGCAAATATTTATTTTCAGTAAATATATCTTATGAAGTGATATGTGAGTTTTATTTTCATTTTTTGTTGTTTAGACGGCAAAATATCCACCGAACACACACAGACACAGACACAGACAGACAGACAGACACAGACAGACACACACACACACACACACACACACATACATATATATATATATAATATATATATATATCGGCATTGCAGTCTCGAAAGACTATATTTTTCTTGTATATATTTCTTGTACACACACACACACACACACACACACACACACACACAACATATATATATATATATATATATATATATATATATATATATATATATATATATATATATCGGCATTGCAGTCTCGAAGGACTATATTTTCTTGTATATATTTCTTGTATACACACACACACACACATATACATATATATATATATATATATATATATATATATATATATATATATATATATATATATATACACACATGTGTGTGTGTGTGTGTAATGAAAATAATATATATATAAATATATTAATCTATATATATACGAATGAATATATATATATATATATATATATATATATATATATATATATATATATATAATGGAAATAAAACAATGAAATGAAAACAAATAGCACACTACAGTTATCCATCAAAAACCCGATTTTTATTTATTATACAAATATACCGTAATTGTTATGAATGGCACTTGTTACTTCCTATAATACACATTCCATGTTTATCATGTATATTAACCATTAAGATGATTCAAGTTATTTTGATGATAGCAAGTGGGCGGAAATATGTACAGAAATTTCCGTTTATTCCTATGTCTGTGTGACGTGTGATTATGCGTTGTGTTTTCCTGAATTCTCTGTTTAATCTGAATAAGAATTTATGCCGAGGATACAAATATATGTAAAAATGAAATTTTAATTCAAACAAAAGAACATTTAGTGTATTTGTTTATACGTGTTAATATTTTTTAAACTGCCATTGCATTCCCCTATCTTTAATTTCATTCCCGTAATATTTTGTATTTATGCTTTCCTTTTAGATATTGTTAATTTTGATCGATGAAAATTAGTTTTATTTCCAGTACTGCTGTAGCATTAGCCAGATACAGAATAGTTTTATACTGAGAATTAATTCCGTAGCTCTACTCGGCTGCTGTCTAATTAATAAAATATATATGTATGTATTTACTCAACCGATGACAGGATGTGACACAAGGGCAATTTCTATGTAAAATCAAACTGATATGGTTTCAAAGTTTTCGTTCTCCCAGACTCGTTGCCTAAACAAGGCTAATGATCCCATCTGCCGTACTATCTACTTGTAGCTTGTATGAAGAACAGATGGGTGGATGCAATTCCTAAGATATTTAAACTAAGTAAATCGCAAATAGTCTCATCTAGGATTAGTTCGAATTAATAAAGGCATAAACATGTTTATTTACCCACCATGAGGCCAATTTCTAAGCTGTTTTGAATTTAAAGTGTACGTTCTTCTGGAATGAATGTCTAACCAAGACTAAATATAGTCTATCTTATGTAGTCTTATCTATGTTTGAAGTTGAGTCGCTGATTCTATTTCGTACAATGATAATCGCTACACTAAATGCTCTTCAACTGCATAAAAGTATAGGTAAGTTTATCTGCATTAATGCCAAAAGACATTGTTCTTGAAAAGATTTTGTACAAATCATGATTGCCTATTAGCATATAAATTATGTTTATAACTTATTTCAGACAACCTCTTGTTGGGTTTTCAATGGCGCAATCCTTTTTCTTTCTTTATTTTTGTATAAAATTTCAGATTCTCTATTGAGTAGCTATACCAAGAATTTGATATCAAGAACATATTTTTATTCTCTTACTATTGTATTGCTGTTACAAGCACCTATATGCATAAGCATAATCTGGTGTCGTTTGCATGAATGATTACCACCAAAGTAATGACTAGTAGCATAAAATACAATCCCTATTGACTGTGATATGAGAACTTCAGCCGAGTTCGATACTTCCAATTGCTTACGCATCGCATTATAACTCTTACCTGTACGTTACAATAATTAACAATTGTCCTTCTCTGAGCAGTTGGACGTTATTTGGAACTTCCAATTCTGAATTTAATATTTCCAGATATTGGTTTACAAGAATTTAATATTCAGTAAAATTAAGCGGCTTAAATTCATAAACTGGCCTGTAATTCTTTAAGGCAGAGAATTAAAAAAGTTCACCTATTTTGTATTCTTTTAAAAATCAGTAGATTCCATATTAAAATCGGTGAAGTGGCCTATTGTTGGTATCAGCCGGATACCGAGGGAACCCACCTCCTTTTCACAGGGACATTGTTTTTTGAATCAGAGGTGGTACGCCACAGCGACTACCAGCTTCATACTTGATCACACAATTACAACGCCCTATTAACTCTTTTTGGGTTATTCAATGCTTACAGTCTAATGTCATACACAGGACACCACTTTTTGGAGAGATTTGCCTCTTTGCAGAATATGCTGTTGTTGTATTCTAAGACACGCCTAGAGGACTACTAGTTTAAATGTATTTATTCTTTTGGGGTTTGAAACAAAGTTTATCAGATATATAGATTCTGTGCCGGAGAGAAATACTTTCTATCCTCAATTAGTTTATCATTTTATTACATTCACAGGAAAAGCTCTTCATTTAACTTCCTTTTTATTTAGTATATGTTCTCATATGTGAAATAGTACCCGGCTAAATTTAAGCATACACTTTTTCTCATCTGATATTGGATAATAGTAGCTATCGTTTGATGTGCTCATTGTAAAAAGTTTACACAGGAAATGTGTATCTGTTAACCCTCATTTAACAAGAATCCAATAATAATACTTTCTTGAAAGGAAGTGAGATGCCCTCTCCATATTGTTATTTTAGATGAAAGTAGTCTTAATATTCAGAATGTTCGATATGGAAATTCATT
The DNA here is from genome assembly GCA_023376005.1 of Doryteuthis pealeii. NCBI lineage: Eukaryota > Metazoa > Mollusca > Cephalopoda > Myopsida > Loliginidae > Doryteuthis > Doryteuthis pealeii. The sequence goes on from CM042148.1 coordinate 3,391,286, forward strand.
GAATTTGCGTTATTCCCTTTAGCCTATTTATTTTTCCTCTATTTTCTCATACGACATATGGTGATTTGATCCATAGTGACCCCAAATAAATTCAGGCGTAAATATAAATACTATGAGTAGATTCATCATAAAATTCTACCTGAGAAAACTTCTGTTTGATTTTGGTACATGAGTTTTTTTTAATTGTATGCGCGGACTGACAGATAAAGTCAAACACCACAAATATAGTATAATATTTTATTACTTATTTAATTGCATATCAATAACCTTATGGTTATTAATGCCAAAATTTAATTTATTTGTAATTGTTTGATTATACTCATACATATTTATATGTTCAAGTTCAATTTTAATAATTTGTCTTTAAATATCAGTCATATTTATCATAATCCACTGATTACACACAGTTAGATAGTATAAACTATTCATATTTAATATTAATATATGTCAAATGTATCTGTTTTAACCCTCCATGGAATCTTAATAGGTATTACCTATTCGGGCCAGTGTGAATCTGTGAGTAATGACAATAAAATGCTACTCCATATTTCCAGAGCTCCGGAATTAAAGCTTCACTACCGGATACAATTTAATGTCATATTCAATAATCCCTTTTCGGTGGGGGTTTCACCACTCAAGAGAATGCTGTCGACATATTCTAGACTCCACCGGCTGGGCTGTCGGTTTGAATAAGATTGATTTTATTTATTTTTTTACTTGGAAAATTTAAGATATTTGAGAGTAGTTTTGAAATACTTACTATCTTCAACAAGTTTATTATTTTCGTTTACTCACAAGACAATCTCTTCATGTAAACCCATCCTTATTCAAGCAATAATAAAACCATGAGATACATGTATTTACGTTTTCAAATATTTATTTATTTTCCAAATTTTTAATACTTGCTATTTATCAAAGAAGCAAATATTCTTATCTAATACAAATAACCCGCACAGAGTTGTATAGTTTTAAATATTTATATCTAAAACTAATAACTTATTCACAATGATGTGGATTAAAATGAATATTCCTATCTAGTAATCATTTTGCACAGTTAAATGGTTTCAAGTATTCATATCTAAGCACAATAAGGAGCAAAAAATTAGAATTTCAAGTAAATAACCCGTTGTAAACAACTGCAACTTCAAGTAACTGTTCCCAACACAAAAATGTCCATGTATTCCAATTGTTGCATAGTGGTTTCTTCAAGCTCACGCTACTCTGACTCGTATACGTTGCGGGTATACAGCGGACTTCGTTCTTGACCCCTAGACGAGATATCTAGTAGTCAGCTACTTCAATAACAACAGATACGCGTATACAAAAGATGACTCTTCTTTATTTTCTTCGGTGTGTGGTAGGTGAGTGGCGGGCAGGGAAAATGACACTACGACTACTTATGAGTGGTGGAAGGTGGTTGGCGAGCCTCACTGCTCGCTTAGGAGCGCCCGACCGTATCGACGGTCAGACCCTTCTCTGCTCGCCGTCTCTCTCGGGTCTCTCCTCGGGTCTGTCTCGGGTCTGTCTCGGGTCTCTCTTCGATGACCGCTTAAGTACTGACGACCGCCCACACACTCTTTTGTTCCCTGACCGGAAGTCCCCTCCTTTTGTTGTTGTTAGTCTTTGTCCAGATGAGTCCTTTGTCACACCTCTTTTGTTACACTAAGACTTCTGTCTCGCCTATCTATTGTCTTCTCAGTTCAATTTTCCTTTGTCCCCTCGACTTCCCGCGCAAAACAAACAGTCAATCTGCAACATCCTCACCACCCCCATTTTTTCAAAATTTTCACATGTGAATATTTAAAAAAAACTTTCTTCAATTTCCAGAATCACCGTCACTCACACCAACCACCGAGTACATAGCAAATACAGGATTAACAAAAACAAAAGAGAAACAAAAAAAATACATCGAATATAACATACTTCGGTTACCTTTAATTGTAACTTAGAGAGTGTTCACGTTCATTTTTTTCTTTCTTTCTCCTTCAAAAATTCCGTCTTGTCACGGTTTCCTTTTTTTACTGAAAAGTTCGTTAAAAAAGTTCGTCTTCATTCAAAAGTTCGTTTTTTTTTTTTTTTTTTTTTTTTTTTTTCATTCAAAATAAAACAAAAGTTTGCGATGATATCAAGCAAATGACCCTCGACAAAACCATGTGTATCTCCGCTCGAGTACGACACCTAATTTTATGTTTTTCATGCAACACGAACATTACCTATAGTTGTTAATCAAAAATCTGTCAGGGAAAACGACACGAGGTATATTTTTCTTTCTATAAGGGCCCAATTCTAGCTATAGGTGAAGGTATGCTATTTTATTTGGCTAGCTTTATCGTTTCCAGTTCTAACTTCTAACTGCAGCGTTTCTATGCTGTGATGAGCCTTAATTTCCCATACGCTCTGTTCTACTCTTCCTTGAACTTGCTATCCACATTCGGATCCGAGACATCTCTCAACCAAAATTTCCTGGAGACCATTCCCACAAATCATAAACCAAAATACTCATAATCCTCAAAATACTACTGAGAATACCGGGGCACGGATCTTACCGTTTATCTATATTCCTTTTTTGGAGCCCCTAACTCATTATGATTCAACATTATTCCTGAAAACACAGGGGCAGGTCACTCGCCATTTCTCTTATTCTGATTTTTTCAGAACCCCAAGACTCATTCCGATATCGGAATCTTTAAACATGAGCGCAGAATAACTTTAACCACATGGGACGCTCATCAAGGAATCGTAATCAGTGTAATAGTGAGCCTTCAGTACGACTACTTTTTTTAAAACCATATTTACACAGATTCCTTACTCACGTGGGAAAAAAAAATCTCCATACAATCAAGCACGAGTTCCGAACTCGATCCAAAAATAATTACAGCAAGTCCACAAAATTCACAAATAAAATCTTCTAAAACCTTCACTAAAATTTAGGTACACAATAAAATTACCCAGACCAACCGTTGATTAATTATGTTAAAACTTTCGGGGAAAAAAAAAATTCCAAAACCGAACATACTGAAAAAAAGTTTTAAAAAATTACCGTATCATATATTCCTTTCTATTGGGCTCCACTCTTAAGTATTTTCCCTTTAATTTCGATCTAAAATTCGAATCTACCAATTTAAAAAAAATTCCATGCATTCACCCTACTGCTATCGTTCGAACAAAAAGCATGAACCCGGGTCAAAATAATGAAGAGATCGCCATCTTGTAAATCACGGAAAAAAAAAATTATTACTAACATCACGTGCGAAGCAGGGCTTTTAACCTTTTCGCGTATCCCATTCGGGACTTACTGCACGACAAAATCTGATCAGGCGTAGTCGCCATTTTTCTTTTACTACTAAAATCACGTGCGAAGCAAGGACTTGAACCTTTTCGCGTATTCCATTCGGAGCTTACTGCACGACAAAAATCGGGAGAATGCAGTCTTCCAAAGACTTTCGAAAATCATCGAAGTACCTAATTTCCATAGGACATTCACCAACATAATATCTCAAACCGGTGGGTTTCTCTATAAAAACCACTTTAATTACCGTTTCTCTAAAAAGATGCGACACAAATCAGGTGAAATTTCCAACCAAGTTGACCCAACATGAAACTCTCAAGTCCGAACGAAAAAATATAGCATGGTGATTTAGCACAAAAAAATTATTCCATTTCCAAATAAAAAATTACAAAAATAGAGATTTCCCTTTTATTCATGGATATACTATTTAAAAATTATCAAATTAGCCCCTCTCAATATAAAATCATGAGTAAAAATTATTTACTTTAAGCCTCAAAATTCTAAAAATTCTAATCATACTGGTTAACGGAAAATTTTTTTTTTTTTTCACTGGGTAACACGTGCGTTTAATGAAATTACTACTAGGATTTGTACTATACCAGTCTGTCACTCTCGGTATCTCACTCTTTGCTTTCGACCCCTCCAAAACAAGCCTCTCTCGTCAACACAGCGGTCAGACTCCGAACGAAATTACGTTGATCCATTTCAGCTATCTATATATTTTTCTTTATACTAGAACAACTTTTTTTTTTATCTACACGAGCAGAAACACACAGGTAAAATCACAGGTCACCTACCTTTCGATGTCTTATCATCGCCCAGTGTTTGTGGGCAGTGTCGTGCCCTCTCTTCTCTCCCACCAGCAACCAAAAATCTCGGCCTTTGTCTTCTGATATCGCGATCGTCCAGTGTTTTGCTGTGAGCCGGTTCGTTCACACTCTGTGTTGTGCTTTTGTGTGGTAACCTCAGGCTTTTCTGAATTCATGTGGAATTCTACTGGTCACTGCATCAATTAGACATATGTTGTATACTGGCCTCGAATTCACGCCGCTAAATTCGTGTATGTTAGTAGCGGATATACGGCGGACATCGTCACTAACCACTAGCCAGGTATGCTAGTAGTCAGCTACTTCAATAACAACAGATACGCGTATACAAAAGATGACTCTTCTTTATTTTCTTCGGTGTGTGGTAGGTGAGTGGCGGGCAGGGAAAATGACACTACGACTACTTATGAGTGGTGGAAGGTGGTTGGCGAGCCTCACTGCTCGCTTAGGAGCGCCCGACCGTATCGACGGTCAGACCCTTCTCTGCTCGCCGTCTCTCTCGGGTCTCTCCTCGGGTCTGTCTCGGGTCTGTCTCGGGTCTCTCTTCGATGACCGCTTAAGTACTGACGACCGCCCACACACTCTTTTGTTCCCTGACCGGAAGTCCCCTCCTTTTGTTGTTGTTAGTCTTTGTCCAGATGAGTCCTTTGTCACACCTCTTTTGTTACACTAAGACTTCTGTCTCGCCTATCTATTGTCTTCTCAGTTCAATTTTCCTTTGTCCCCCTCGACTTCCCGCGCAAAACAAACAGTCAATCTGCAACACAATGGCATCAACTGTTCCCATTTGAATTCAAATCCTTTTCAGACAAATTTATTTCATCACAGATGAGACCAAAACAGGTACTACATCTAAGACACTGAGTGGACCTGGCAGTAATAAAGAGACACTTCATTCTGTAGAACTGGATCACCACAGACGGATACAGTTTGTTGGCATTCCCATGAAAACACATTGGATGTCCACATTCTGCAGCGGATGTAGTCTGTGTACTTTAAGCCCCGCTAACAGAATTGTTGTTTTAAATAAAACTTTGATTTTTCTTCTGGAAACCTTTAAAATACTCAAGTATATAAATTCTGTTCCGTAGATTTAAACCTTTTCCATCTTTAACAAGTTTATCATTTTCATTAATTCGCGTGGAAACCTCTCCATTTAAATCCAACTTTATTTAAGCTATCGCTAAAAGCACCCTCCCCCACCGTTTAATACATAAATTTACTTTTTCAAATATTTATTTCTTTTACTTGTGAGATATAATATTAATACTTGCTATTTAACTTGACACTTTTCCGAACTTGATGAGTACACACGTACACGGACAGGTGGTGATTCTACCACCTCTTTACCTTCCCACCACTACTTCCGTCAACGTTTAAGAATCTTTCATTTTCTTCCGGTGACATCCAATAGAGGACTGGTGTCGCATTAACATCTTCATATCTGCAAAGTGTTCTTTGAAGAGTCGAGAGAGCTTGCCTTAATAGGTTAAAACCATCTGAAGGTGAAGCCACAAAACAGTGAACTCTTTTCATTAGGGTTAATGGGGAAATCAAGTAATCGAAGGAAAAAGAAATGAGAGATAGGAAAGGGTGAGGAGGTGCTGGAATGGAAGTGGGAGGTAAGTGTTTGGAAATGCATCTTCTTTCGAGAAGCAATAGAATTTGGCGTTTTCAATACACAAGTGTTAGAGTGCTAATAACAAGGAAAATAACCTCAACTATCTATCTATCTATATATATATATATATATATGTGTGTATGTGTGTGTATGTGTGTGCGTGTTTATGCGCGTGTGTGTGTTCTCATTATATGTGTATATATACATGTAAAAGTAAACAAGCAAAAAACACATATCATAGTGAGTTTTATTAAAGTAATGCCCATTAAATTCTCTAACTTAGAGAATAAACTAATTTCCAGACCAATTTGCAATTTTTTTTTTCATCACTACAAACAAAATTTTTTGCGTCACTACAAACATATTTATTTAATCGTCCAATTTTTTTTTTATATAAAAGTGCATATTATGTCATGCAAATTTTAATACTTCACTCCATCAGTCCATAATAAAAACATAGATTTGTATTATTCGGACTATTGTCCTCATTTTTATTGTTATCTACACAACGTTTCGGCTGATGTGCCCTGTGGTCTTCTTCAGGTGTTTCTTGTTTAAGTCAGGAACCTTCTTGGACTCGGCATCCTTCTCTTCAAACACTTATTGTCGTAATCAGGAGCCTTCACGGAACTTCAAACTGAACCGTTTATTCACTCCACGGGCGTAGACTGGTCTACACAAGTGTTAAGCTGATGGCTTTTCACTTGTGTTGTAGACAATACACTGAAGTTCATCCATGAATCGAAATACTACCTCCCCCGGACAGCATCTCAGCGTCCATTGACAATTCCTTACTTTACATTGTATGGATGATGGGAGTTGAAGTTAAGATACCATCTAGAGCAAGGATTCAGTTTATCCGTGTATTGGAGACACAGGGAAACTATTCGTGCAGTTATTGGAAACACTGTTGTGTTTGTTGTGCATACACCTAACCCTGACTCTGTGCACAGCTCGCTGCCACGCTCAGTTTTGATGGCTTTTCTGATGGAGCTACCAATTGTTGCCAATTGTGAAGTCCGCGCAGTAATTTGTTTTTTTAACGCAAAAGGCATTAACACACACACACACACACACACACACACACACATATATATATTATATATATATATATATATATATATATATATATATAAGGGATAACGCAAACATAAATATTATTTTATGTTATTTACTTTTAAAATTCTTCCCAACTAGTTTCGACTGAAGCCATTATCAGGAGAACATTTTCAGGAGAATATTTCAAAGTTCTTAATAAGCCAGAAAAGTTCTTAATAAGCCAGAAAATGTACTTTTAAAAGTGGCAAGTTCATCTGCTCAGTAAAATAAATATTCTGGTTAAATTCCCTTGGGTTGTTTTTTTATAAAAATGATGGATTTTTGAAAAGTTATATATATATGTATATACACAAATATATATATATGTGTGTGTGTGGGGGGGGTCTCTGTTTGTAAGTGTGTGTGTGTGTGTGTATGTGTGTGTGTTCCTTTTGTTTAATTGTGCAGCAGATGGGCAAGTTATATTTAAGTTCAAGCGTATATAGTTTTTCCAACCCACAGAAATCTCTTATCAGACGAACGTACGTCCATCGTTAGTCGATCATTGAATTCAAAATTAGTGTTCATTGTGAAGTTAACACTTGATTCTAAAGACAATAGTAAGTCTGCCTATGAGCAAATTCCTCGCTAAGGAAACACAGTAAGATCCAAAAGTAATTCATGTGCACAAATTCAGTAGATGCAAGGACATCTGTAACACTAATGGACAGAAAATGATTTCCCTCATAATCTATACAGTTTTGCTAACGAAGATCAAGAACCAAGCATACCACCTAAATAAAATTATGCACCATTGAAGGTAAATCATTTTATTTTTACACACTCATACACACACACACACACACACACACACACACACACACACACACACATATATATATATATATATATATATATATATATATATTAATTAGTGTGGCAAAGATATACAGTCAACGCTCCTTTGTAATGTTCAGTTTCTCACCTCATGATTTTCAAGTGATTTGCGTAAAATTGTATCTTTATTGTATATTGTTGTGGAATGCATTATGTATTTTGTGATTATTTTGTGATTATTATTATTTACTCCTTTTGAGTTTTCACATCAGCGTTAGCTAATGGTCTTTCACTGGAGTCTGAGTGAAAGCAAGTCTACTCAGGTCTCCAGTACTCTTCTGAGTATTCTGGCAGATTGCAGCAGTGCAGTGTTCTGGATGTTATCAATCCTTCCTCTGATTTCCAGACTTTCCAAACCCTTTTCCAATCTTTTTGGGACCGTTCCAGGTGCACCAACTACAATTGGTATCACTTTGATTTTCATATTCCATAACTTTTTCAGTTCTCTGGCAAGGTCCAGATATTTGACTATTTTTTCATTTTCCTTTAGCTTCACCCTGTGATCTGCTGGAACTACAAAATCCACCAGTCTACAAGTTCTTTCTTTTTTGTTAATCAACACTAGGTATGGTCTTCTTGCTGGGATAAGGTGATCTGTTTTTATTTCAAAGTCCCAGATAATTTTATGCGTTTCGTTCTGAAGAACAGATTCTGGTTTATGCATATACCATTTTTGTGTATGGTCAAAATTAATTTTTTTGCATAATTCCCAGTGGATCACCTTCCCAACCCAGTCGTGTCTAGTTTTGTACTCCCGTTGTGCTAGTTTGCTACATTCACATAGTACATGGTTTACGGTCTCATCTCTATTCCCGCAAAGTCTACGTTTACTATTCTATTGGGTCTTATCAATTTTGGCTTTAATATACTTTGTCTTTATGGCATTATTCTGTGCAGCAATTATTAGTGATTCAGTTTCTCTTTTATGGTTTCCTTTTCTTAACGACGTCCTGGTTTTTTCATTGACACATATAATCTGTCTCTATCGTCTCTAGGGTGGAGAACCTTGTGCATGGTCATTAATTTTCTCGTCCTTTGGCCAATCTGTCTGAGTTTTTCTTTTGTCCATTATAAGAATGGTCCTGAGTATCTTATAATGGGGACAGCTCAGGTATTGATTCCTGTGATCAGATTTCTGCTGTTAAGTTTGGTTTCTTGAAGTTTTCTAGTTCTCCTGGGATATTATTTTTTAACTTTTCCTTTCATTTCTGTCTGCTTCTAAAATTCCTAAGTATTTGTAACTTTCATTTTCATCTAGTGATTTTATAGTGTCCTGATTTGGCAGTTTTATTCCGTCCATTAATTTTCTTTCACCACGTTTTATTACTAGCATAGCTCATTTTTCAATTCCAAATTCCATCCCTATATCCTGGCTATATATTCTGTTTGTACTAGGGTTTGTAATTCTTTTTCATTTTTTGCAAAATTTTTTATGTCATCCATGTACATAAGGTGGTTTATCTTTTTTTGTGAGTTAGTGAATTTGTATCCCCCTGTACATTTTTAAGTATATGATTGAGTGGCATCATTGCTATAATAAACAGTAGTAGTGATAACAAGTCTCTTTAGAAGATACCTCTTTGGATTTTTACTTCTGACAGGGATTGTTTTCCAGCTTTTAATTGAACTCGCAAGTTTTCCATGGCTTTTTCAATGAAGTTTATGATGTTGTTGGAAATTTTGTACATTTTTAGACATTCTAAAATCCAGGCAGAATATTCTAAATTCAAAACTGTTGGATTTTGTGTTAAGTTCAGGGTTAGTAAGAACAGGGATAAGTACCCACTCTTCAGTCACCATTTTGCATTATGCCAGCAGCATGCAAGGACTGTATTAAGTTACAGCTTGCCTGTTGTTCTCGTCTGCTAACTCGACGGTAGTTAGAACCCCACTGCGATGGTGAGTATCATTGTTTCTACATCTCCCCTCTCCCTCCCCCGCGTGCAGGCAAGGCTCTACGAGGAGTGAGCTGTTCATTAAGGCCTGCCCTGTTATGCGGGAATAACCTAGACAGGGCTCGAGGGACTTTCGATGGACGAAGGCAGGTTGATGTATCAGTGCTCACTGTGGGGTGTCGAATTGCTGTATGCGCATCATTTCTGGGAGATGTTGGGAGATTGGAATGCATAGATGAAGTATTGCTTGCAGGGCTTGTAAGTTCAGGCATTGCACTTGGCATTGGGGTGGGGTTTGCTTTGGCCTCCAGCTTCCTCAAGAAGCGGCGATTCCTGAGAGTGACTCTTCCTGATCCATCGACCCTGATTTGGTACTGACGATCTGGAAGGACAGTAACGATCCTGCCAGTAGTGTTCCACCGGCGATTAAGTGGATTCTGAATGGTTACTGTATCGCCAGCTTGTAGTGGGCAAAGGGGGTGGGTATGTCTATTACACCTTTTGATCATCTGATCATTGCGGTGGTGAAGGATTTCCTCGCGGCGTTGTGCTGCTGCTATCCATTCAGGGTGTGGCCTGTAGAGGATAGGTTGTGAAGGAATGGAATCACGAAGTCGGCGGTGGAGTAGGAGTTGTGCAGGGGATGGCCAATACCTTGGATGGGGGTATTTCGGTATTGCAGGATGGCCCGTGCCACATTGTCGTTATCCAACGAACCCTGGGGGCCTGTATTATTCTCTTTGCAGTTTTTACTGCAAGTTCTGCCCGGCCATTAGATTGAGGATATCCAACTGAGGACATTCTGTGCTTCACACCCCATGTCTCAAGGAACTGCTGGAATGTTAGCAGTAAATGGCGGGCCACAATCGCTACCAAGAGGTGGACATCTTTGGAAGAGGGTTGTGTTGGGCAGAGACTCAGAAGAGTTTCTACTGTGGCCACTGGGTTGCGAGAGATGTCATCAGCACCTTTATGCCACTTGCCTGGGCAATGTTGGATGGTGAAGAAATACCTGAGTGATTTCTCTTTAAGTTTAAAGAGGCGTGGGTTGTGTATATTACTAAGGTCTCTGTCCCCAAATATTCCTGTTAGTGGCTGATGATCTGTCACTACTATTACGTTTGGGCAACCCATAATAAATATGCGGCATTTTTCTAGTGCCCATGCGATTGCAGCTGCTTCGCCTTCAATGGGGGCATATCGGCGCTCAGCATCGGTGCAAAACCTGCTGCCTGCAAATACAATGCGCCATCCATCAGGGCAGCACACCGGGGCCTTCTCAGTGGGGCATGCGCAGTGCCTCTGTAATAGCAAGAAGCCCATACCTTCTTTGCTCCAGTCTGGAGCCAGGCACGTCACTCTGTTGGTGTCAAAAGTGGTAACACTCTTTTTCACTAAGTCCACAATGATTTGCTTGGATTGGTGAAATGCTTTCTCAAGATTTTCGGTCCAAGAAAAGTGTGTATTTTGTTTTACAAGGTCTCGGAATGGTAGCATTATTGGGCTTAAGGAATATGCCCAAGCTACTTGGTTCACTAGCCCAAACCAAGACCTTGCATCGGTGATATTCTTTGGGTCGGGAAGCTGGAAATTGCATTCAGCAAAGTCTCAGAAGGGGTCACTCCTGATGGTGTTATTTTGAGGCCCCCAAACTGAACAGTATCCTGGCAAAATTGGAATTTATCTTTGTTAATAACAATTCCATTTTTCTCACATAGTGACAAGTAATCGAGGGTATGGTAGAATGCCTCCTCTATGTTTTTGTCAAAGGTAAAGTGTCGTCGACCACTTTTACTTTACGAGGAATGTCTCGGATTATTTCGTCGTACCTACGTGTGTATGCATCGCCGGAGGCTAAGTATCCTTGGGGCATCCTGAGATACATAAAACGACCCCACTCTGTGATGAAGGTCGTAAGTGGTTGTGATTCATCATCCAGGAGGATTGAATGGTAACCATCCACGGCATCCACAACAGTCTTTTTTGTGTTTGGCGGTACCTGTAATGCAAGTTGGAACGGCGAGCTAGTGTGGTGTGTCTCTCGTTTGCATTGGAAGTTTAGATGCTGGTAGTCTACTGTCCTTCTTGGTCTACCATTTTTTTAGCGGTGATAACCATAGTGCTACACCAATCGGTAGGGGTACCAATTGGTACTGGGATAATGATGCCTCTATTGACATCTTCCCAAAGGGCTTGTCGTACTTGCTCCTTATAGTGGTATGGTACCGGAATGGGGTTATGTCTGGCTTTGGGGGTTGAGGTGAATGTGGGCTGGAGGGCCAGACATTGCAGGAAACTCTCCGCTATTGTTGAACACTGTTGTGGCGAATCGGTCTAACAGCCATTGTTTGAGTTTTTCTACATTTTCACTGGTTGGTGAAAATGGAAGGTCTTGGGATAATCTGATTGTATTTTATGGGCCGGTAGGTTTGGTTTGTTATGTCGAGAGTCTGGGAGTACATTTTCACACGTTACTGAATTGATTGCAGGGTTAGGTGGTATTGTCATGGGTTTGGGAAAGCATTGGGGTAATATACCCACATCAATGCAGGCTGTTTTGCTGAAATATATCACCTGTATTTTTTTTGCAAATGTACAGCGCCTGTTTTGTGGTCCTTGCCCCAATCGTGAATTTGACGGGCAGCCAACCTTCACACACCAATGAAAAACCCCCTACTGCACACACTTTTTTGTTTGAAGAGATTAAGTTCCTCTCTGAGTCCCATGTGCCATAAGTGTTTTGGCCCACCAAGGCATATTGATGCACCACTGTCAGGGTAGATTTTGAGCCTGGTTGAGCGAGTGGCAGGAATATTCCTGCCTTGTCTTGGATCCGGGCATGGGGAGAATGGGGTCAATGTTGCTTCCACTTCTTCGCGGTCGTTATTGTTGCACAGCTCATAGGTGTCATTAGCTGGGTCAAACATCACATGTGCAATGAGAGCGTCCATAGTGGCTCCTTCATCATTGAAACACCTTACGGCGCCTCGTTCATTTTCACCCTTTGACTGGCAAACCTTTGCGAAGTGGTTTTGCTTGCCACATGCGTTACATGTTTGACCCCATGCAGCACATCTTTGCGGTCGGTCACCTATTCCAGCTCCACCATGCTGGTAGCTACCACAACCTCGGCACGCATTACGTTGCATCCCTATGGTCTTTCCGCCTTGATTGCAGCTGGCATCCGAACGGGCTGTATTTTGGGCCTGCCTCTGACGGCGATAAGCTGATGTTCGCAGTCTTGCTACATCCGTGACACCGGACATTTTATTCTGGTCTCGCATGGCCATTTCAAATGCTCTTGCATGGCTTACATTATCGTCTAATGTCTTCAGCGATCCTGCCTTAGCCAGCATGTCCGTTTGTAGCACATCATTGGCTATACCCCGGATAAACTGATCCTTGATGTATGTACTGGATAGGTCATGATCGCAGTTGGGGCATATGAAGTTGCAGTCCTGTGCTCCTGACCGTAGCCGGATCAAATAATCCTGTATGGATTCGTCTTCATTCTGCAGAATGGTTGAGAATGATATTATGTGCACCATAGGATTCGCTCTTTGTGTGACCAATGTCTCTACTATCTCTAGCAGCTGGTCTGGGTCGGTGGTGAAGAATTTGGGGTGGGTGTTGATTATAGCATTCTGGACAGACTCGTCCGCACAATTGTACAACTGGATGCTGGTCTGAGATGTCGGCATATCTGTCATCTTCCTGAACACTTCCCAATCAATTCGGAGTTTCCTGAATTGTTGGGGGGGGGGGTCATCTCAAAATGAAGTTGGGGAAGCTTGGCTGGCGGTACCTTAGCATAAGCCGTCTGGGTAGAGGTCTCCTTAGCCTGCTTAAGGATAGACAGGGCTTCTCCCATTGCCGTGATTCCCAACTCTTTAAGCATGGCCCGATCCATCATCTTGAGGTTCTCTCTTGTCAGCTTCTCGCTTGCGAATGTTGTAGCATATCTCCTGGCTGAGTCGAGAGAGATCCCTGCTTGGACAAAATATTCTTCCCAATCTTCAGTTTTAGATCCTGTTCGCAGCGCCATGTTGGATTTTGTGTCAAGTTCAGGGTTAGTAAGAACAGGGATAAGTACCCACTCTTCAGCCACCACTTTGCATTATGCCAGCAGCATGCAAGGACTGTTTTAAGTTACAGCTTGCCTGTTGTTCTCGTCTGCTAACTCGACGGTAGTTAGAACCCCACTGCGATGGTGAGTATCATTGTTTCTACAAAAACAAGATTAAATCATTTAAAGTTATTTAACCATTTTCTAAGTTGATTGTTATCTAAAAATCACCCAAGGATAATTAACGGTCATATATATATATATATATATATATATATATATATATATATATATATATATAGAGAGAGAGAGAGAGAGAGAGAGAGAGAGAGAGTGAGAGAGATATAGATATATATATGTATGTGTGTTAGAGTGTTAGTGTGTGTGTGTGTGTGTGTGTGTGTGTGTGTGTGAGAGAGAGAGAGAGAGAGAGAGAGAGAGAGAGAGAGAGAGAGAGAGAGAGAGTTTTAAAAACTTAAGAAACTGTGTGTCTAATGTGCTAAACAGCGGAATGAAATCATCGGTCCTGATGGTACTTATCAGATTAAATCAGACTTTGCACTTTTCTGCATACAATCGTATATATTATTAGGATTGTTGGATTAGTCTGTATATAAGGTGTGCTACAATACACCAATACACCATGTGCTACAATACACCACTTAAATTTATAGACCAAGGATGTCACATTGTTTAACCCACAGCCAATCAACAGCCCGAATGGGTGGCTGGTTGACTACTTAATCACTGATACGGAGAGGCGTCCATTTGCAATTCTTGACGAAGGACTTGCTATACTGCGGAGCATCAAGGAACAACCAAATGATTATTTACCAAGTATTTCTGATGGACAAGCACTGTTGCTTGAAGCCTAAAGGATGGCCCATAAAATCATAACAAGTTTGTACCATGTCAGTATCAGTTGCAATATAAACATATTTCATGAACATGATTGATTGATTTTCAACCTGTCTGGCGTTATCTTATCCCTAGATTTTAAGAAATTGAATACTTTATACATTTGTATTCATATTCGTTTTTGTAGTTATTTATTAAACTTGTTTTGTATTCTATTGAATGTAAAGTAACCCCATCTTATGCAAATAGTGTATTCGCAATTATATTATCTAAAGTTACTATTCATATTTAATAATCATTTGTTTGCACACAGTTGTATGATTTCAAGTATTCATATCTAACATCAATAATTTATATGCATGTATTTGGTTTCAAGTAAATAATCTCTATTAATCAATTTTAACTTCAAGTAATTTTCCCAATACAACTAACTTGCACATATGTATATGGTATCAAATGATTTTAAACTGATCTATTTTAACCATAAATGATACATTAAAATCTACTACCATTCCGGTCATCGGTCTTCTGGTACTTATGACAATAAAGAGGCGAGTCAGAGTCCCCAGATTTCCAGAACTAGAGCTTCATGGCATGCAATTTAATGCCATACGTAGGATAATCCTTTTTAGTAACATCGCTGGGGTATCTTAATACACTGCACACGATGCAGTCGGCGCATTATAAGTCCCGCCAATTGGGCTAGCATATGTCTTGTTATTAGGGTGATAATCAGCCTCTTACTGTAACTGCTATTGATCGCAATAACAATATATTATGCGACCAACCGATTGAAAACAAACATAAAACGAACAGTATTAATTTTCCCGCAATTTTAATCGCTGTCTCCGGGCGCAGAAAATCCGTTTCTTAAACGCTAATGAAGTATCAGCCTCGATAATCAAGTCACGTTGTTTCCCTGTTAATTATCTCTCGTTAATTTTGGTGTCGGTATTTTTGTCTCCATCGACAGACAAGCCGAAACAAGTAACGTATATTACTCTCTAATTGCTCATTCACTGAGCTAATCGATCAGGAACTTGAATTAACTAATGCCATGAAGACACTAAGATCCTGATCATGAACGTAAACGTGAAGGTTCAATTGAAAGTAGAGACAACGTTTTAAATATTAAATGATAAAAGGCTGGAGAGACTTTAGTTCTATTTATAGACTTTCAATGCATTCCAAAGTATTCAAGTCTATAATCTCATAATAATGACATGGGGCAGATTGAGAGGAAACTTGGTATTGAGTTAGATTCCCACCAAGGCCAAATATGACACTGTCATTTTATTCTTGTGAATGGAGATTCTCACGCGGTGATTTAAAAAGTGCTTAGTCGTCGATATTCCCCTTGAGGGGAGACTCAGCCTTCAAGCAATGAACTGAGACTTTTCCCCTTTTAGGTGAAGTACTACCTTGGGCCAAGGCCCTGGAACAAAGTGAATAATTTTACTTACATGTGAGTACGAATATAAGTGTCCATATCATGACACTAAACTATTTCCGGTGGTGAGGCTCCAGTTCAATTTAAAGACTGTCCAACATATTGAACTCTATAGTTCGATTCAAATACTTTCAATGCATTGCCTCTTCTTGAAGTGAATCGACCTTTTTGCCATGGAAATTTGGTGTACGAATGTTTGTTTAATAAGTATAATTTAATATTTAGATTTAAAAAAGAAAGTTTTAAGCCAATTCCATTAGTTGTGTTGTAATTCAACAGAAGCCATAAGGAACACGGTGGCGAGAGTTTGAGTGAAACAGGTGCTGTTGCGTCGTCGTCGTCATAGAGACGACTACTGTGGTAAGAATTAATTTCGTAACCATGTTCGCCTACTGACCCTTTTAGTAAAAGTATATATAGCTTAGTCTATTTATCCCACCCTTTGCTTGGTGTTAAATCCTATTTAAAAGGTAGGTAAGTAGTTATATAGTCATTAATATATGGACCATTTGAGGAATGGCAGCTGGATTTAATTAGCGTATTCTTACCAGCAAATGCTTCTGATAGATTTCAATTTCAGTATGGAGCATTCTAAACACAATAACTGGTGCTGGGTTGTTTTTATATGCTTTTTTTAGTGTGAGGCTTTTTCATGGGATCTAATGATGTTCAGAATACGTAGTCTACGCATATTATAAATATATATGACGCTAGCGTATCTCCTTGTAGGACTCCAGCAACAAAGTTCAAGAAGTCTGTGTCAGAATTAGGTGGTCGTGCCATTGCTTTAGTGTTTTGGTTGTGTACCATTATGGAGTTAAGTGTTTCTTTAAGGAGAGTGTATACTAGCGGTATTTGTTCGAATTTTTCTCTGTGTATGGATTCAAATGCCCAGCAGCAATCTACACATAGTAGGGTTGCATCGAGAGTCTTTGCTCGAACCCCTTCAATGATTCGACGAATAGTCATGATCTGAGAGGTCTTGATTTGTGTCAGGATCTGAGAAGTTGAGATTTCTGCGGAATCCTTTTTGATTTTTTTCTAAGGATTTTGTCTATTTCAGGTTTGATGTGATTAAGAAGAAGAGCATTATATATATTAGCAGCTATAGCAGTAGTTATGCCGCTGTATTTCTTAGCGATTCATAGGTATCCATTTTTGGGTAATGGGAGGGTGCAACCCTTCGTCTATTTTCTATCATATTTTGTCTGTATACTGCATTACATATAAATTAGTCGCATTGGATATACTTGGAACCATATAACTATGGATAAATTATTTGTATTCAGAATATCTACTTAAGGATATACTTGATAATTGTGCCCGTTGTACATTTATGTTTATACGCTTTGTGTAGTTGTTTTGAAGAGGCGTTGCACACAGTTCTATGATATCAGGTATTTCAATCCAATGCAAATAATTTGCACATACTTGCATGGATTCAAGGGTCCCTACCTAATGCATTTATTGTATTTATATTTATATTTAGTAATATTCATTTATTGACACACATTTATGAGATTAAGTATAATACTATTAATGTCTATAGAGATCTATTTTATCCTTAGATGGGACTCAAAGAGGTACTATCTGAGAGTAATGA
Source organism: Doryteuthis pealeii (assembly GCA_023376005.1). NCBI lineage: Eukaryota > Metazoa > Mollusca > Cephalopoda > Myopsida > Loliginidae > Doryteuthis > Doryteuthis pealeii. The sequence continues at coordinate 3,408,830 of CM042148.1, forward strand.
CTATGAAGTGTTAATCTATTCTCGCCAAAGTTCCAAAGCTAGAGCAACATCACCGGATGCACTTAAGTTTTTTTTTTAACTCTGACACTCATGACTGTTTGCTGGGATAAATTATTGAAGGAAAAGTATAAACAAAATTTGAAAGTGAACAATTTTCATTTAAAGACGAGTACAAAAATTAAAGAAACAATCACTTCTCTCTGTCTCAAAATAATGATTTCTATATATTTAACGAATAAATTCCAGGCAAAATGCAGTATTATTACCTTCTGTTTTAGATAAGTATTGATTGTCTCCGTACAGACGTTTTACTTCAGAAATGAAAACAAGACAGTTAATAAAATAACCTTTTCTTGACTTTTTTTCATAAGTGATCCTTTCATAGAAAATGTCTACTCTGTAACGACACCAGATTAAACCTTCTACTGCAACATAATCCTTCACTGCTGACCTCACATAGGTACAGCGAGCTACTTAACACCAAACTACAGTAAACGACTAGCTAAAGCAATGAAATTACATCATAAACATGGAAGATTGCTGGAACGGTGAAGTCCACTTCTTGACAAGTTGTATTCTTGTAGATCATCGACCAGTCGGCGGAGCTTAGAATACGCCAACTATATGCTAAGATCGACAAAAATACTGAGAATAGACCTGGAGAGTTGAGGAGACTTTCTGTCCCTGAGACCTCTTATTTTTATTGTTTTCTTGTTCCATAAGATTCTTCTCTCCTCAAAGAAAATATGAGCTGAATAGACCAGTCATATTCAACGGTAATTGATAACTCTCCATTGGCCTTTGTTCGATAAGCACCAGCTGTTTTCTTTCAGTGATAAAAATAAAATGACGACCTTTCGATTGCCAAAGGGAAAATTAATACAGTCAGTCTCAGCAGCAATGGCCGTAATCAACAAATGTTGAGATTCCATCGAAAAGACATGTAGACATTCCAATCAAAATGACGGGTAGTGAGGTCAAATCTAGGATTGAGGTTATAGATAATGGTATTCGTCGACGCTCAACCACTGTCCCTCTTTCTCTCACCCCCTCTCTCTCTCTATCTCTCTTCCTATGTATATGTGTATATATATATGTATATATATACATATATGTATATATATGTGTATATATATATATTTATATATGTATATATATATATATATATATATATATATATATATATATATATATATATATATATATATATATATATATATTACCCCAAATATATATATATATATATTTGTGAGTATCTAATCTAGGATAGCATAAACATATACTCAACGGAGCTTGGTAACAGTCTGTTTTTCACTTATAAGATTTTCTGACAAAGAACAGACGCATATGGTATACGTCTCTTTATTTACTGTCGTGTGGAGTATGATGGGAAAGGTGGTCAATTTTGTGTGCTATTCTGAGGCCACGCATTATAAACTAGGACACACTTTCCAGAATGCCCCACAAAATATACTACCCTTGTCCTCATATCCCTCATAATATTATATAATGATACATATACCATTGGGAGATTTCTATAGATCTGAAGACTGCATAGGCGGGAAATTGACAGTTACTAAGCGCCATTGACTCTATCTTGATATCTTTATCATGGATACTGTGCATTCGTTATAAGTAAATAAAACATAAATATAAATAATAAATATATGCCCTCTGGGCAAAAGTATTTAATTTTCAGTATAATTAAATATTAATTTGAATTAGAAAGAATAATGAAATTAAATACGAACACAAAAAATATACTTATTTTTACTTTATTCTAATTGATTTCAATATGAAATTATAAATAGGATTGATTTTAATATGTTTGCGAATAAAACAACGATATTAGAAATCAATAACACCAAGTAATTATTTATTAAACAAGTCTTTTGACCGGTAATTAGTCACGCTATATACTAAACCTTTATTTCTTAATGATATATAACACATATTACAGGATTTTAAACACATGTATAACGCTGTTTTGAGGTTACTTATGTAATAGAGACATTGTTCACAAATTAGATGCTAATTAAGATTAAATAATTATAATTTAATAACCATTGAATATAGAACGTAAATAACTAAGGGAATTGTTGATGGTGCCAGAGGTTCGGTTACATACAGACAAACACAATTTCCATTATAATAAGATGACAAATTATTTTATCAATGTCAATATATACACTCCTTCTGAATTTCTTAAACATTTATCAACAGTTATTTTAAGGCAAATGAGAATGTACGTCTTTTTTATGAAAGAAGCATTTACGAATAAAACCTCAATTAATATTTTAATTAAGAAATGTTTCCTTGGCACAGAGAGGACATGTCAGAATATAGACTGTTATTGTTATGTATTACTTTTGATTTCTATACTTGTGACCTAGTGTCACATCCCATCTATGGCGAACGGGTTGGGTAAATACCTACTACTGTGTTATATATCGAGTTTAGCCTATTAATATCCATCTTTCAATAAATCAATCCGTGTTTATTTCTCCATCTCTATATATACTAGTCTGTTCACCCACACAGACACAGACACGCACACACAGACACATACACACAGACACAGACACACACACACACACACATATATATATATATATATATATATATATTGTGTGTGTGTGTGTGTGTGTGTATGTATATGTGTGTGTGAGTCGGTCTTTTTCCCACGATAATAACCATTACACAGTGTACCCCCACCCCAGAAAAATAATTTATTTTTATTTTTCATACTGTATATATGTATGTATACATGCATCAAGAGAAGGAAATAAAGAAATAGAGATTACTCTTAGTCCGAGGGATAACACACTCACGCACGCACACACACACGCAAGCACACATACATACACACACACACAAACACACAATGTGAAAGTTACTACAATTACTACAATTAATAGTGAAAGAAATCGAGTACAGAATCTGGGGACAAAATTTGGTTTCGATGACAAAACGTTTTGTAACCCCGTGTAAAATTAAACCGCTAGCTACGGGGATATTTTGTAATTTTTCGCTTTTCAAAGTTGTAGTCGAACCATACAAACAGACGAAAGCTTCGAAGTACTTCAAAGGAAATAAAGAAGATTTAAAGAGTTCTCCCTCCGTATAAAATGACGATTACAAAACTACAAAAAGGTCGGATAAATAACAAGTTTTGGTTAGATAATAACTTGATTATTTTGAAGGAATTGTAAGTAATTGAAAAAGAAAGAGCAGACATGAGTTGGTAGATAAGGGTAATTCACTAGGATCTATTCAAATGATTGGATTTACATAAAAAACAATGTTATATATACAGACCAGAATAAGTCACTGAAAATTAGATAGACAAAAATTCTCTATGATTTTGAGATGAAATTGGATCATCCACTCCAGTTCAGGAGATGAGGAAGTAGAAAACAATTTTCCAACAAGGAGACTTCGTAGTTCTAGCACACTAGATACTAGAATTAAAAGATAAACAAAAAAACAAAACAAACTCGGAATGTGAGTATGACAATGACAACGATTCTAGTCAGGACAGTTAGGACCATTTCACATGAACTGGTAAATAGATTTTGGAATTGAAGATCCATGGAAAGATTTAGACAGTTTCTCTCCTATTGCTGAGAAGAGTTCGTGAGATATGAGGAAACTTGTCACAAACAGGATGTTCTGGGTATGACACTACTTCTGGAAATCTTGGGAGAGTAGCGCCATCCCCACTTCTCTGCCATTATTCCCAAGTTCACTCTAACATAGAGTAGTACCTGCTATTGTCATATATATGGGTCAAATAGATAGGTATGATTCGTATTTGATAGGACAGTGTGCAAAAAATTAAAAAAAGGTTAAGTTTTTTTGGGAAAAATGTGTCAGGGTAGGGATTTAAAAAGTGAACGCAAAGATTTCAGCGAAAATTAAGAAGAATCAATTAAAGAGATGAGAAAAATACATTATGCTGATAGTAATGATGACGCTGGTGATGTTTGGTGGTGATGATGGGATCAATTTGATTATAGTAATTAGAAAGAAAGAGATTTATTCGAATGATGAAGAGGAATATGTCATAATATAAAAGATAAACAAAAAGCAATTATGAGGATGAAGGAAAATAAGAAGATTATGATGTTAGGAAAAGGATGGACAGAAAGCGAATAGAAAAGAAAGAAGAAGGAAGAAGAAACAGAATAACTCAAAATAATAATAATAATAATTATAATAATGTGGATTACAAACAGAAAAGGGGAACAGAAAATGAAATGAGGGTGGTAAGCGGAAGGTGAGCAAAAAAAAAAGAAGTTAGTAAAAGCAAAGTGGATTGTAAAGGAAAGGAGAGCATAACAAAGAAAATGGAATAGAAAAGTAAAAGGGTCAGAAAATAGGAAAAGAAGGAAAAGGAAAGAAGGGGAAAAGGAAATGTATTATTTTATTATTCGGACTATTGTCCTCATCTTTGTTGTTATCTGTTCAACGTTTCGGTCGATGTGCCCTCCGGCATTCTTCAGGTATTTCTTGTCGAACCAATTGAACACATGGTCTAGTGGATAAAGGAGTTAGGTTCAGACAGTTCTAAGTGACATGTATCTCTAGACTGCAGGTTCCATCCTAGTCAGCGGTAGCAGTAACATAGTATAATAATTAACACAGCTTAATGCCTCTACCCCAGATATGGTTAGCGGAATGAGAACAGGATACCCCGTGGACTGAATAAAGGGTTGCGTTCAAAGTTTCGTGATTGCTCCTGATTACGACAAGAAGGTTCCCGAGTTCGAAAAGAAGGTTTCCGAGTCCGAGAAGGTTACCGAGTCCGTCAAGAAATAGCTGAAAAGGCACATCGGCCGAAACGTTGTACAAAAAACAATGAAGATAGTCTGAATAATACAAATAATACGAATCATCAAGCCTCATCTAAAAAATTAAGAGAAATAGAAAAGAAAAGGTAGCAAAATAAGAAAATGGGAACTGAAATTGGAAAGAGGAGAGGGAAAAGAAAAGGGTACCGAAAAATAAAAATAAAAACAAAAGAAAAGGATTGGAAAAAAGAACGTGGATCTAAAAAAGGAAAGTGCAGTAGAAGAAAGAGAAAAGTGAAAGGATAATACCCATAAGAATTGGAATTTTCTTGAAATTAAGAAAAAATGACTTATTTTAAAGGAAATCAGAAAAGGGAAAGAATAGTAGAGATAAAATGACATTAATGTCAGAAAAATAAATAAACTTGTAAAAGAAAAACAAAAAAGAAATTCAAAATGACGTGTCACGAGCATATTGAAAAGCAGAAGTAGACAAAGTACAAAAATAGCAACAGTGAAAGAATAGAAGAAAAATAAGAAAGAAGATAATAATTAGAAAGGTAAAGAGATTTAAGAAATAGAAAATGCTATCAATAGAAAATTTTAAACGTCGAATTTCAATAATGATTTTAAAAATAGATACAGGTTTTATTTTTTATGTCAGCCTAGCAGGAGAAAAATTGAACAGGAGTGAAAATAGAGTGAAAATAGACAACCAAATAAATTATACTGATAAAAGTGACAATATCAGCATTTTCCTTAGGACGTTTGGCTTGCAGAATAATTGGTCAATCGATGAAAATACCAAACAGGAAATGATTAATTTTATAATTACAGAGTATTTATTTACCCACAGGCAGGATGAGACAAAAGGTAAATTTCTTTATCATAGTTGTCCTTCTAGACTGGTTAGTAAACAAAGCATAAAGAATTCGGATTGCCCTACTATTTACCCGAATCTGGAGCAGATGGATTCATGACATTCCGAAGAACATTTGCACAAAAGAAAAGGCAAACAGCCCTATCCATGATTTGAACTCGGGTCACCGATTCAATTTCCTCAATGATAACGATTAAAGTTCGCTCGCTTCGAACTTGATTAGCTGCTCCTCCGTCTAGATAAGCAAACATAGGACTGACCAGCTTTTGAAAGTGTAATGTAGTAGCCACTTACCACGACCAGTGAACCTGATTCCCGAATGTGGGACCGACATGTATTCAGGCACGGGAAATATCGCGTTTGGCACGCGGCCACATGGGAAAAATTTCTGAAAAGTGTCAGCAAGTCAGTAACTGACAGAAAACATGGCACGACTTAAATTTTTGCGTTAACGAAAATCTTCCCATATTGCGAGTGAGCTATGATATAGCAATTATTTCACTGACTCAAAAATGGCACCTCATGCCTGCATGTATATGAGACTGGTCCGAGGCGAAGTTGAAACAATTATAAAGTGAGAAGTATTTTTCTATGACCACGTGTC
>CM042148.1:3420106-3470106 GCA_023376005.1 Doryteuthis pealeii
ATATTCGCATTTATTATCCCAATATTTTATAACAACCTAAAGATCAGCACAACATTCCGACTAACATTTTTGGCAGAAAATTACTCTTTGAATTCAAGGCCTCTTTATAAAATATCGCCATTTGCAGAATGTGTCATTTTCTTCTGATGCGTAAATGCTAAGATATTGGTTGATTTGAACTTTTGTAATGACTACTCCCATTTTTTTATTTAACATAACGTTGTCGTGCAATTGGAATATTCAATATTGTTGGCCATTTTTATCGAATTAAGGAAATCGGACAAGAAGAAGCTTTATGAAAATATAGCAACATTTTGGAAATTTAATCTATTAAAACTAAATGAAAAGAATAAAAATGTACGCTTAAAAAGATGTTTTTGATATAAGAAATATATTATTGAATATAAATATGTGTGTGTGTGTGTGTGTGTGTGTATGTGTGTGTATGTGTGTGTGTGTGTTTGTGTGTGTTTGTATCGAAAATGTACATACAGTCAACGACAAAATTATCCGTACCCCCTTGAGTATGGAATAATTGACCCATTTCTTAGAATTTAATACCCGTATAATTCCAGAAATGTTATATGTTATTAAGTACAAAAAAGAATATAAAACAGAATTTTGAGATGGAAATGTTAAATTTACTAAATATGAGAAGAAAAATAAACAAAAAAAGAAAAGAAGAAAATATTTGTAGACCATGAAAAATTTAAAGAGATTGAATCATTTTAACTACATTAATAGTAAATAGAATGACCTCTTTCCTTATAAATTTCTGCAACTGTTTTCTAATGTCTTGATAAGATTTGAACAAACTATTTGCTGGAATTTTCTTCTATTCTTCAATGGTTACACGTTCTGATTTCTAAAGACGACCGACGATTTAATCAAACTTACAATTCTTGCCATAGATTTTCAATAGGATTCAAGTCAGGACTTAATGTCTTGACATAACCCGTAATCTTCTTTTAATGAAGCCACATAGTCACTGATTTAGACATATGCTTAGGATCATTATCTTGTTGGAATGTAAATCGTCGGTTTAGATCAATACTTTGCATTGATATTTGTAGATATTCATCCTGAATTTTGATATAGGTTTCAGATTTTATTATTCCTCTAGTGGTCGTAAATTATTCAGTCCCCCTTGAGCTAGAATGACCCCAACACATCATCGACCTGCCTCCATGCTTTAATGTTGGAATTGAGTATTTTTTTTAGACGAAAGTTTCACTTTTTGGCACCAACTCTTCTGTACATCTTAGACCAGAAATCTCAATATTTGTTTCATCACTTTGTATTACTTGTTCTCAAAAGAAATTTCCTTTGTCTAATAACGTTTTTAGCAAAATACGAATAATTTTGTCTTTTCGAATTGTGCATAATTCGCCTTTCAAATTTATTGTAACTAACCTAATGTACTGAAAATTGAGTATTATATTCCTTTGTTGGTGCTAATTAACATATAAAAACCTGGCATCATACTAGCATTAGATTCTGAGAAATTGATACAAATATTCAAAATTGATAGGTGTACGAATAATTTCGTCGTTGACTGTACATACATATATATTATGATATTTTGCTTTGATTATTTTTGAATAGGCCACTATCATATTCCTCTTCTAACTATATATATATATATATATATATATATATATATATATGGTATTTGTGGAAAGGGTGACTTACCGGTGAAACAGGTCACAATGGTTAGTTGATGCAATATTCACAATCATAAGGCAGCGATATAACAAATATGATATAATATATATATATATATATATATATATATATATATATATATTTTCAACAACCCCTATATGTACATGTACACCACACACACACACACACACACACATATATATATATATATATATGTATATATATATGATGTTACATTTATTTAGTTAATCAGGCATAAGCCAATGATTTATATATCATATATATATATATATATATATATGTGTGTGTGTGTGTGTGTGTGTGTGTGTATATATATAATTCTCTAAGTGTGGGTGTGGGTGTGGGTGCGTAATGTAATAAAGGAAATGGTTCTTTGAACACTCCGTTAAATCTGCTATGCAAATGGATTGAATCGGCGCTATATGCGTAAGCCGGTTGCAGCGAGAAAAACCTAGCAACCGGTTCCTGCGTACAAGCCAAGTGCACTGTATACCAATCCGGCCCTTTCACCCAAAACGCTTTTTTCCAAATGATTTTTCCCCAATGTCTATCCGAGCAGAAGGCGTTGAAGAACGGTGATTATTATATTTTTTTGGTCGAAGATACGTAAACGTGGCACACAAAATGTCGCGTTTTACTTCGCCTCGCTTCTGTCAAATAGTGCGCGCTATGCGCTAATGTGCGAAATGTTGTGCGACTATGACGTGGGCAAAGTAATGACTATTTTTTGGCCGCTTAGGAAAAAAGTGTCAAATATGTGTTTTGTCTAAAATGTTTCTTTCCGTTGATTTTGTTTTTTCATTTTTGTTTATGAATATTCGTCCGTTAAGATTTTTTGTGAACCTTATTTATCTTGCAGAGAAAGACAACAGTTATTCACATCTATCAGTTTGGCAACAGGCTGCATAGAAGCAGCAGCGTATTGGATTAGGAATCAGTAAACTAGAGAATTGCTTGTAGAATAAAAAAAAATTGCTTTATTATTCCTATTTGAAATATTTGCGTATTTATTTACGGTTCTTCATTTATTCTGGTACAACATTTCACAGCATTTATTTATAGATGTGAAACAATCAAATTTTACCCGGAATTCATCTTATTTGAAATCTGTATTGACCTCTTTCTATAGCAGTTGCCGTAGCAAGGCCAACGAATGAAGTCTTTTCTACCATTTAGCTCTAGCTGAACGTAGAAGAAATTAATTCATGCCTTCCCAATTCTTATTCATTCTGGTACACCAGTTAACATTACTTATTTGAAATGTCTGTATTTACCCAACACTACCATCATTAGTAAAATGTGACAAAAATCTATATTCCATGAGGAGTACAGCTAGTTTTAATTCTGTACCAGTTGCCGTAACAAAGCAAAATAATCAAGTCTTCCCAACTACCGGTAGCTTAGAGAATGTATCAATACACACATTTCACAAGTTTAACAGAAAGGTGTTGAATATGTGCTTTATCTCTTATCGTCCTTAGTTGTCTTGGAGGGATAGATAATAATTATTAGCATAGTTTAATCTGGCAGAAGACTACACACACACACACACACACACACACATATATATATATATATATATATATATATATATATATAAGAAATGGATATAAAGTAATCTACTCGAGTTTCATCATCTGAATCATCAGGGTTACATCCGCTGAATTAATGTTTTTTCACGCGATTAATTCAGCGGATGTAACCCTGACGATTCAGATGATGAAACTCGAGTAGGTTACTTCATATCCATTTCTTTAATAAATTTTGCTCTACATTGATTGAGCACTTTGTATTTGTTTTTTCACGGTCTTAACCCCTGGTTTCTGAGCGCTTCCAACGATCGTACCCGTACCCACCAGCAAGCCACCACTCATACATAAATGTATATATATATATATATATATATATATATATATATATATATATATATATATATATATATATATATAGCAATGGTCTCTATTTACCCAACTTCTCCGCCATATGTAGGATAAAACTCCATGCCATATTTTTTTGCGTAGTAAAGCTGGTTTGAATTCATTTTACCTTATTCTGTACCATTTTCTGGTTCAGTGATAAATAATCAAGTCATATTGTATGCCCATTTATTACATATTAGATGGATCCATGCCTTCTGCTAGTATATTAGCGCTAAGTGAAATGCACGCACACACATCTATCCATGGATTCAATTTGGCTTATTGGGATCATTTCCTATAACGATTGCCGTTGTAACCTTTAATTACAGAAGCACGTTACAGACCCACTACAGCAGTTTCCTGTTGCTTGACCAACACGATAAAACTATCAGTTATGTAGAATACAGAGTTATCACACTAAACCCAAGTTACTTCAACCCATATTTGACGGGTATTTTGCTCTTTATGAATCGAACGTTGCCTTGTTTGGTTCAAAATTCCAAGTAATAGGGTAACCGGTGAGAATTCGGCTAACAGCATCAGGCAATTGATTGCTTAAAGTTTCTATTCAACCACATTTTGTTGGGTGCCAAAGATTTTTTACTCAGCTACTCTTTGTCTGGCATGTTTCCACAGAATTATGGTGTCCTTCGGAGATTCAAACGCACTGCACTAACAAATCGATCTCAAATATTCTTGCTGTCACCCTAAGGGATAGGTTCATATATGTATATATATATTATATATATATATATATATATATATATATATGTGTGTGTGTGTGTGTGTGTGTGTGTGTGTGTGTGTGTGTATATGTGTGTGTGTGTGTGTGGATATATGTATATGTATATATATATGGAGCATCCCCTATATATATATATATATATATATATATATATATATATATATACAGGGGATGCTCCAAAACTAATGTCTACTCGAGAAAAAAATACAGGAAACATAACAAGTTTTCAATTTAAAAAAACAAAAACTATCTTCCCATACAGTCATCAATGTATAGTCACCACCATTAATTATGCATGTTTGCCAGTGATGATAATGAGCGTGCGTTCTGCGCTCTGAAGAGGATGATTTCGACGCTTAAGCTCCCTTACTTGTGTATTTACCCAACCCCTGCGCAAATTAATGCTAGTTTCAATTTTTTACCGTGTGCCGTACCAAGACTAAATGGACCAGTCTGCTCTACTATTTAGCCGATATGGATTCATGCCTTTCCCAAAGGCAGTTGCCTGAAATTGAATTTGAACTTGGATCGCCCTGTCCATTTCTTAAGAGGGTGACAGTCACGCTAATCTCCTTCATGTATTATGTTTAGGTGGATGTTGGTGATAGGGTAGTAGAGATTAAACATTCCCACTATTAGCCATTTTCTTGTTTAGTATAACGGCTGGGCGCGAAACAAGAGTTGCATCAGCAATTTTCTCTATGTGGAAAACATATCAGCCAATGACATTCATCGGAGATTCCTTAGCGTATACGTAGAGGAAACTGTGAATGTGAAAATAGTTATGCGGTTGGCAACACGCTTTATGAATGACAATTGAGAGCAATGGTGTTATAATTTATGCTGATTAATACCGGTTAATTTCATGTCCTGTCTACCAATCAGTATCCTTTTGATGAGTAGAAATAATTATATATTGAAATAACTTCCAACACAAATCATAATTATATTAGCTTGAAAGAGATTTTTAAAAAATCAGAAAAAAATGTGTCACGCGTACAATAAAATCGAAATAAATAGAAAAAAATCAAAATACTATGGGGACATCATCATCATCATCATCATCATCATCATCATGTCATGCTAGTAGCACGGATATCGATGACAATGTTTCGCCAAACGTCCCTATCATTCATTACTCTTGGGAGGGCTTACGCGCAGCATCCAGTATCCGCACAGAGCTGGCCAATATAGGTATTTACTGGGCAGCCCATACTGACTTGCTCATGTGCTGGTATCCATAGAAGAACGTCACTTATCAGTTCGTCCTTACTTCTCTAGTAGTTCCCAGCATGTCTTGTTCGTGTCACTCGGATAGTTTGCGTGATAAGAGGCAAGTGGCTTTTCAGCTGCTTTCGTGTAGGGTGCTGTCTCCACGGTATGTTTAATATAGTGCGCAGCATTCTTGTACAGTTCCCATATAGCTTATTCTCTAGTCGCTTCGTTAGGGTTCAGTTGGTGCAGCCATTAAATAGCACTGATACAACTATGGAAGAATTGTCGCTTTAACGTTTCAGTAAGATCGGACTTCCATATGAGTGATATGCCTTCCCTATAAGTGCATTAACATCGCTTTCTGTGGGTGAGATATTACTACCTAGGTACGTGTATTGTTCAACAGAGTTTAGAGGCTTACTGTCGAGTGAGGAGATGCTTCCTTCATTTTGAAAACACATGAGTTTTATCAGAGTTCAAATAGAGGCCGATGTTATGAGCTACCTTCTCTAGGGTATGTAGCAAGGATTCGGCTTGTGCGGTTGTATTTCCAAGAAGTGTTTGATCATCTGTGTAGTCAGCATGATCGTGGTAGTCTGTGCAGTATATCACCTGCTTCTTTCCTTTTTGTAGGGTGAGGCCCTTTTCCTTTATGTAGTCTATGCATATTATAAATAAGTATTCTGCTAACGTATCTCCTTGTAGGACTCCAGCAACAATGTCAAAGAAATATGTGTCACCATCAAGTGAGCGTACCATTGCTCCTGTAGCGTTAGTTTGTATTCGCCTGGTGGAGTTGTCTGCCCCTTTTAGTTTGATGATGCCCGCTAGGGCACCAGTATTTAAGCGCCGGTTTCAAACACTTTCGCTCTCTTTATAGTTTCAGCAACTACGAGCCACATGGGGTAGATTCTATCTAAACCCTCTCGTGGGGCTCCGCCCCCCTTACATTACTGTAAGTCCTCACAGCATGGACTATTCCTAGTCTCATGTCTGTGCCTTTTATTGTATATCTGTATCATTCATGAATGTGTCTATCTTTATTTGTGTACCTCTTTTTATATGTACTCTGTTTACCATGTACTTTGTATCTACTGTCATCCATGTGCTGTGTATATTAAATGTTTTGTCTATTAACCTTCGTCGGAGTTATTTGTATCCAAAGTATGTATAACTTTGCACCATCCTTATACTCCATTTTCCAAACCTATGTCTATGCAAATGACATAAAAGCACAATTAGACTACATCTTAATAGATAAAAATGAATAAACAACACTATGAACTGTGAAGCATGCTCCTCTTTTGAAGGAGTATCCTATGATTATAGAATAGTCACACAAAAACTACGCCTAAATCTATATAGAAACAAAAGGCAAACCAGTGAAACTTGCCAAACGTGATACATGCGATCACTATTCGGTAACGATAAGGAATAAGTTTGAAATCCCTAAGAGATATAAGTAAGGTACACTCCAAATAAGGAATACTGAAACTTTGTCAGTGCACACCTATAAGTAGCAGCTGAGTGCATACCGAATAAACTAAGAGGTAAACTCATAGTCACCTGAGAGACAGATGAGATAGAGAAAAGAGAAAAGATATTGAAAAATCATCCCTACGTAACAAAAAAAAAAGACAACAAACAACTAATACCAACATCAAAAATCTTAAGAATGCCCAGGTAGAATTATCTAGAATATACCAGAAATACCAAATTGAATACATTCAAGGGCAAATTAATAAATTCAGACATTCAGTAGGAGACTAACAGTCGTGATTGGCATGAGAAAACTGTAAATGAAATTAGTTGAAGAAAAAGTACCTTCAGATCGAAATTAAAAGCAACCAGCCAAAAAGATAGACCCCAGAAGTGGAAATAATTCTTCCAGAAACTGTTAGTAACTAGTAGAAATAATAAATATCGTGATATCTTTGTTTTCCAAGAAAAGTAACTTTTATGAATAAAATTGTGCAGAGCGTACTTATCTATTCTCAAGACAGTACACAAACACACACACATGCGTGTGTATTACAATTGTAAAAGAGCATATCAGATTGAAAGTTCAATAAAATAAGGGAAAACCGAGTTGATAGTAGAGTGTGACTGCCTCGTTGGCAAATCATGATACGGCTCTTTACTATCTTTTGAATCTGTCAAATATGATCTGAATTCAATAATCATTGAAGGTGTTTTCTTACCTTAAATGAATAAAATTATTTATACTATGACTGAAATCTTTGTCTCTGTCTCTGTCTCTGTCTCTCTCTCTGTCTCTGTCTCTCTCTGTCTCTCTGTCTCTCTCTCACTCTCTCTCTCTCTCTCTCTCTATATATATATATATATATATATATATATATATATATATATATATATATATATATATATATATATATATCCGTTTCACTTTTCTATATTTTTTATTTATTTACTTCCCTGCTTCTTATCTTTCAAGGTGATTTGTGTGTTGTATGGTTTATTGGAATTGTAAATGAACTCGACGAACTAAGTTCCAAACATAAAGGAACATTTTGTCAAACAAAATAAGAAATGGAACAGAAGAATATATGCATATTAGAATGAGAGAAAGACAGGTGAAGGCAGAGACACAGAGAGTGGATTTGCAGAAAAGTTGTCAAATCACATTCATTTAAAATAACAAAAAAAAAATGTTTTCAAAAGTTACGAACTGTAGATTTCATTCGCTGCAAATCTCATTCTTGTTACAATCAACTGCCTGAGAGGCACTTAGGTTTTCTACATTTAATTTAATCGATCTTCAATTTCATTTGTTCTTAGAAAGCTGAGATATATTTTCATTCGCACTATGAGGGTTACTGAGTTCCCCTTCCAGTTCGCTAGTTCGAGACATACTGATCGGAAACTTAGGTGACATTGTTTATTAGATTTATCGGACCATATTACCTTTAGGCACTCCTTTTTGATCGCGATTAAAAAAGGACATGTTTTTCATTTACACCGTCAATATCCGGTTGTTTGTTAGGGGTTAGGTTTAGGGGATAGGGTTACGGGTTAGGGCTGGGGTTTAGGGTTCAGGATTAAGGTTAGGGGTTAGATTTATAAAAAAAAATCGTCTTTAAAACAACCGGATATTGACGGTGTAAATGAAAAACATGTCCTTTCTTAATCGAGATCAAAAGGGGCGCCTAAAGGTCATATGGTCCGAGTTATCAAATAGATATTAAATTATTTCTATGAAATGAAATGTCCTATAAGAAAATAACTTACGCTAAATTGCCTGTGAGACACGTACATGACAAGTTTATACGTGCGAACTGTCTCTTACTCTATCCCAATTCTCCTATCACGCTTTCTCTCTCTCTCTCTCTCTCTCTCTCTCTCTCTCTCTCTCTCTCTCTCTCTCTCTCTCTCTACATATATATATATAATGTATGGCATAAAGCAGACTTATCCGAGTAACACTTGTACCAACCAAATATTGAGACCAACCCAGCATTTTTAACCGGTTAGTCATTCCTTTATATATATATATATATATATATATATATATATATATATATATATATATAGTTAAAAGAAAGGAAATGAATCCGACAATATGAGTATGAAAAGGTGGAATGAAAACATCACACAATGCTGTTAAAGAAGAAAATATATATTTATCTCTGTCTTTATATATATATAAGTTTATATTATAAATTGTTTTCTTCTTTAACAGTATTGTGTGATGTTTTCATTCCACCTTTTCATACTCATATATATATATATATATATATATATATATATATATATATATGAATTTGATATATTGAAAAAAAAACAAATGATGTTTACAAATGCATAGGATCATCAGGAGAGAATGTGCACCGATTCGGGGCCTTCCTCTCAACGGTTTTAAACGCACATCGCTCCCCTCACTGACTTGAGGTCCCTCGGAATATCTGTATCGACCGTTTGTAATAGATCGGTCTTCACCAAAAGTAAAACGGGATGAAATGACCGTTAGAAGAAGAATGCGCAAACAGAACACTGTTAGTCAAAGTTGGAATTTTTCAAAAAATGCGTTAACTGTATTAAAAATAAAATGAATTTTATTTAAAAATAAAATGTATTTTATTTTTAATTTTCAAAAATCAGAAGCATTACAGTTTATAATAAGACTCAATAGAGCCTGAAGTAAAATTGTTTAAAAAAGTGTATAATTGTATAAAAAGTGTATAATGCAAATATATTTTTTACAATTTAGTTCCATCTCACTAAAAAGAATTGAAGCATCTTCATAACATCATTTCATAAATATAGCCCTGATGATGATGTTTATCATAAAGAATATATGCTTATTAACGGAAACGATCGAATAAAGCAAAACTGTTGATTCATTTATAAATTAACAAATCCTCTGAATATTACCTTTTTTCATATTTTCCATACTTACATATTCTCAGATTAATTCCGTTTTCCTTATATATATATATATATATATATATATATATATATATATATATATACTGCAGTGACAATAAAAATTCACTAAGTATACAGGTAATCTTCAACTTGTTCCTCGTAAATTCCTACTATAAAATAAACTGAACCCTCATTTTATGACCGTGTTTTTGCAATAAATGTTTTAAATATGTTTGCAATAAATGTTTTTAAATAAAGAAGATATATATTTTTGCAATAAATGTTTTTAAATAAAGAATATATAATCAGTATTCTAAAATAACGGGTGAAGTAAAATAAAATATTTATTGCATAAACACGGACATAAAATGAAAGTTCAGTTTATTTTATGGTAGGAATTTACGAGGAACAAGTTAAGGATTACCAGTAAACAAATATACAACTTTATTTAGTTCGGGATTTTTTCACTAAATTCGATTAAATGTTCTTTAAAACACTTTAAAATACGGATCGTTTAAAATATACGTACCCGAGGTTTTCGCAATAGCGAGAATCTTCGGGGTATACCCTGAAGATTCCAGGTATTGTGAGAAGCTCGGTATATTTTTAACGATCCGCATTTTAAACCATTCAATTTTAATCGTATATATATATATATATATATATATATATATATATATGTATATAGGGGGAGAGAGAGAGGGGGAGAGAGGGAAAGAGACAGCAAGACAGAGACTGAGACAGAGACAGAGAGACAGAGACAGACTGACGGGGAGAGTGAGAGAGACAGAGAAAGAGAGAGGGAGATAGGGTGAGAGGGAGAGAGAGAGGAATTTGCAGCAAGAGATAGAGAGCATGGTAAAGTTAACGGACACCTTTTCTTTGTCTTTTTCTTTTTTTTCTCCTTCGATTCCAATCTTTTGTCCCATTTTTCTAATTTACTGCTTCTTCGAATATTCCAATGCTTGCTTTGTCGTCTCTTTACAGTCATTTATAGATTATTTTGTTTCCTCTTATTTTAATTCATTTTTCTTGTTTCATTACGTTTTCCTTCATCCCGTTACTTACACCTATTTACTCCCACTTCCTCTATTTCTCTCTTTCCAAATTCCGTTTCTTTCGTTCAGTTCAGAACCTCTACCTTCCTTTTCCCCGGGTAGATAAAGACTTGATGCTAAAGATGGAGACCGTGGTAGCGAGTGCGCATGCCCGTCGGATAGATTATATTAATTATTTCGCTGAGGAAAGATAACAGTGGGACTCTCTGACCCTCTGTCACACTGGCAACGTGTTAAAAGTGTTCAGTAATGCGTGCCTGTCCCTGGGGCTTTTTTGAATATGAAAATGACTTCGGAAATTGAGTGAGGTTGTGAAACTCACTTTTGATTGGTGCAATAAGGAATGGGTGTTCGGTAGATCATGGCAAATCGGGATTTGGAAGCAGAATTCGATCGATACAAGCATACATGACAGCATATACACACACAGAATAGACACAAATGCGTTGCTATATATATGTATATATATATATATATATATATATATATATATATATATATATATATATATGTGTGCGTGTGTGTGTGAGTTGTGAGACACTAATGCGTTGCTATATATATATATATATATATATATATATATATATATATATATATATATATATGTGTGTGTGTGTGTGTGTGTGTATGTGTGTGTATGTGTGTGAAAGAGTGTGTGTGAAAGAGTGTGTGTGTGTGTGTGTGAGAGAGAGAGAGTGAGAGAGAGTGTTTGTGTGTATGTGTCAGTGTCAGTAGAAGAAAGAAGTGCAGTATAGAAGTATTTATGAAATAACCTCCCTAAGATGGTTTTATATATATATATATATATATATATATATATATATGTGTGTGTGTGTGTGTGTGTGTGTGTGTGTATATATATATATATATATATATATATATATAATGTATATATGTATATCCATATATATACATATATATATGTATATGTATGTATATATGTATATATATATGCATATATATATACATATATACATATGCAGAGAGAGAGAGAAGAGAGAGAGAGAGAGAGAGAGAGAGAGAGAGAGAGAGAGAGAATGCATTCTACACAAACACGCACACATATAGTTATATACGCATATGAAAGGGTATATAAAGAGAGGGGAAGAGCAAGAGATGATTGGCTCGGATTCCGACGAGGGACCTTGGAAATAATGATTTTAATAAAATATATTTCGTGTAGGTGTTACTCTCCCACTATAAGACCACAAAGTCTATGGGAATAAAATATACATGACCATGTATTCCCCGTAATCAAAAGAACATGGATTTAAAAGTCGAACGAAGTTGTATGTTGGATCTGAAAATTGTATACTGTGTTTGGAAGAGAAGCAGCATATCAATTTTCTACGCCAAAATTGCAAATAAAACAAAAAATAATTCGTATCTAGATTCATTCATAATAACTATCTAATATTTCCCCTGGTACCTTATTAAAAGAAGGAAAGTAGAAGAAAAAGGAAAGAGGAAGGGAAAGATGTCAAATGATGTAAGAAACGTTTTTCGTCTTTTTCTTTTCAAATATCAGGGGCGATATCATCAAGTAATTTACTTTTGAATTAATGATGCCAATAATTTGATCACTATTGTTTTAATGAACTTTAAGTCAGTGATGGTTACGACATTCACTAGTAGATGCATACTGACATAGGTAGGTAAATAGAGAAATATATGAAAATACTGGGACAGATAGATAGTGATATAAAGATGGATATAGATAGATTTAGATATACATACATACATACATTCATATATACATGCATATAAAATACATATGAACCGACGTATATGTATAGATAGAACGATGAGCATATACGTGCGCGCATCCATATATATATATATATAATATATATATTGCTTTCAAATTATTAATGTGGTGTCATATTTTCATTCAATCGAAAAACTACTCGTTGGAACCTAACGTAATTTTCACAGTATAATGAGAATAGATATATGCACGGTATGTATGAAGAATGTATTTTTCTTCACAATAGGAAACAGACGGTTGATATTTTCAATACTTACACGATATCGAAGTATTCCAGAATATAAACCAGTGTCATTATACTCGTGCAATTATCGCTCGCAAATGTGATTTGACCCCTTCTTAGAAAGATATTATAACTTCTGAACTTTCCAAAGGAAAATCGACATTAGAGATAATCAAAATAATTGGAAAATATCACCAAACTGTTATGATGTTTTTTGCAGCTTCTGCGTAGGTACGAAAGGGGGTCGATAAGAGTCATTCGAGGGTTTTTTTCCAGACGTTTATTGTCACGAATGAAATGTGAATCTGTAAATAACCCAGGCCTGGCCAGGTCAGTGAGCATTTTTCAAGAGCACAGGATAAGCAGAGAAAGAACAAACAAATAAATAAGGCAGAAGTACTCGCTATCGTCTTCTAAAAATGTCGAGACATCAAGGAGACCAGTGACAAAGCCTTGATTGATATTAGTATATATACAAATGTGTTTGAAACGGGCAGAGGAGACATGAAAGTTGATTTCTCGAAAGTTCTGTTCACAGATGAAACTCGTGCAACAGATGATTGCTCTGACGGTTGTAGCAATGGTTGTGTCATAAATGGACGATCATCAACGCTTCAGTCGCCATCAAAGAAGAGGAGGAATGTATCATGTTTGGTTCGTAGAGAGTGCCTAACAGAACGAAAATAATCACATATTTTTATATAGCCTTCATCAAAAATCCCCTGGAATTTTGGTTAAAAAAGCAAAGACTCACCTTCAGGAGAACCATCATATTTATACAGAATAACTATTTCACATTCAGTATACAAAACTACGGACTGCCTGCAGCGATTAGACTTCTGCATATCTCGGAAAATGAACTCTCCGGTCAATTTTTCAGATTTAAACCCAACTGAAAACTTGGGTAGCATTCTGAAGTGACGTGTTTATGAGAATGGACACCAATTTAGAAGCAAGTATGACATGTGGCTGGATATAGTGAACGTATCACATGAAATTACATCAAAGGGCACCAGAAATTGAGATGTTTGACGGATAAGTGCCTTTTCCAAGTCAGATTAAATAGCTCATATAAACAAAATCCACTATCATTTTAAGTCTGTCTACGTATTTTCCCGATTTAATTTCATTTTGGTTATTGTATGTATCCATAAAAATCTGTAAATGAAGATATTAAAATGATATTTTATATGTTACAGAGTTTTTATTACAACTCATAAATAATTTCACAATTAGTTAGATGAGCGTAACTTCTGTTCCTATTTCTAGAACGTTACAATTTTACAGAGTTGTTGTATATACATGTTGCCCTTTTTCTTTGATAATTTTGTTAAATTAAAAAAAAGTACTGAATTAGTCAATGATAGGTACTGAAAAGTGCTCAATTGATAATTGTAGGGCCGTGGTTGAGATGTAGTTACCGGTTGAAAATACACTTTATATTAATTTGTCAGACGCCATTGAATATTAATTCCGATGCAGAGGAATTTTACATCAGGACAACTGAGTTTTGTTGAAAGGTATGTTGCTCGCTGATTACGCTAAATACTTAGTTCAAATTATGAGGACCTACACACTCTGTTTGTCACCAGTAGGACACCCAACATCATTTGTTAGTAAGGCTACACTTTTGGTTCTCTAATGGTGTCAGCTCTTTATTGCCATTACTCTGAAACCCGCCTGGATTAGTCGTTCATATATCTGTTAAATAGATCTGTTTGGGATAATACACAAAATTATTCTTAACACTAGATTTTTTTCAAAACAGAATGAATAGTTCCATTTAGCTTTTTCTCAAGCGTTTTGTTAGAGTCCAAGTGGTACAACCATACATTAGTAATGACATGGCTACAGTTTGGAAGCCAGTTAGAAAATAGCAATTGCAGGGCCACTTGCCTCCTATGTCATAAACTATCCAAGAAATACATTGCTGAAGTAAGGACTAACATATAAGCTATTTTTTCCTACAGAATCGTTCAAGTGGACGCTAATTTGTTTGAGCAGTAATAGAATTGTTCCTCAGCTCCATGTGGACACTGGATACCTTGCAAGTATTATGATTGAGAAGAACGGATTGAGTGAGAGAGACTCAAAAGGATCCCTGCTGTAGGGACGATTTGATGAAGCTAGGACCGTGTACAAAAAGACTCTTGAGAATCAACTTTGAAATGTAAATATGAACCAAGGTAAAAAAAAAGAATACGTGTAGACAAATTGATATGCCGTTAAAATGAATTGATCAATCAATCAAATAAAAATGCACGATATTTACCATTCCCCTCTAAGCTGACAACTGAAATATCTGCTTCTATTCATCCCAATTAGAATCTGTGCGACGACAATTTGAAATCCAGGAGATCATTTTACCGGACCCTGTATAAAGAAGCTGTTACTTCCGGAGCGCCTCTTGTTTTTCTATATATTTCTTGCTAATAAAATATTTATGATTTGAGTGACATTTCTTTCGGGATAACTCCCGTGTTTATTTTAATAAGTGTTGGTTTATTCTTGTCTCTTCAAAAGCAATAGTGTATATTAATCAAAGGCGGAAACATAAAAACATGGTTGATGATTCCTGGTCTCAAATCTTGCTCATAGCGTTGAATACGTGTAAGTAAAAAGCGGTTCTGTGAAGCAGATTATTAGCCACCTTTTGATCACGTCTTTTCTTCTTTTTCTAGACATAGGTAGGTCAAATAAACACTGGATCCTAATGTCAATGAAATGAAAGAAAGTAAATTGAAAGGGGAGAAGTGTTAATGGGAAGATTGCAAAACTGAAATCTAACTGGTATAATGTTATAAATATCTGTGCTTTTTCATGTTTCGTTCATCCTTATTTATTTGTTTGTTCTTTCTCATTGTATACATAGCATAACACGTTTTGGGAGATTTACTTCCGGTTTAGCTTTTAAGTTTCTTTCCAGACTTCTTTTATTGTTTCTCACGTAATGTCCTTTTTCTCTTCTTTCTTTTTTTCTTTTTTCTGTCTTTTTTCTGTTTATTTCTTTTCCATTTTTCCTTGTTCATATTTTTTTCACATCTATTTATGTTCTATTCTAATTGATGCTTTTTTTCTTTATTATTGTTTTATAATTCCTTAATTTTCTTTATTTTTCCTTTATTAGTTATTTCTTTTTTCTCTTTATTTTTATTTGTTTATTTATTTCATTTTTGCATAATTAAATTTTACATCTCTTTATTTTCCATTCTTATTGGTATTTTTTCTTAATCCTTATTCTTTAATTCCTTTGTTCTTTCTTTCTTTTTTCTGCGCTCTTTTCTCTTAGTTCTTTTTTCGTATTTATATTGAAAACTCTTTCCTTTTTTTCATTACTATTGTTTTTTTGTTTTTTTTGCTTTTTTACATTTCCTCGTTTATTCCTTTCATTCTTTTTCTTTCTTAACTATTTGTTTCACCCTTTTTCTTATTTTTACATTAAAATTTCTTTACTTTCCATTTTTGTCCTCTTTTTCTCTTATTATCATTTTCTATTATATAGTTAAATGCTTTCTTTTTTCCTCCATTTTTTTCTTTCAATCATTCTTTTCTGTTTGTTCTGTATTCGTATTTTTGTATCAGCATCTCTTCAAAACTTCAAAATTGATAAATCTCTTAAGTGTCTATCACGTGAATGAAACATATCGTTTTATTCTCATTATTGTCAGTCTTGGTCTTTTACTCGTCGTCGACGTGTAATTCAGTAACATTCTTTAAAATATTTAATTTATTTAATCTTCATAGTTCAAAATAATCTATTTCATTGCAATATTAATGTTCATTGCTTTGAATCTTCATGTATTAATGTATTCTATTCTCAACCAAAAATCTTTCTTTCTCCTCTCTCTCTCAGCTCTTCACATTCCCAAATCTACAAATCATTTTGTCTCTTCACATCGTAAAATCTATGATTACTTCGCTCTCTCTTCATACCACACTAACTTCCATACTTTCCTTCTCTTCACACCCCTCTACTTCCTCTTTTAAACACATGCACTCTGTCTGTCTGTCTGTCTGTCTGTCTCTCTCTCTCTCTCTCTCTCTCTCTCTCTCTCTATATATATATATATATATATATATATATATATATAATATATATATATATCCTAAAAGCAAATTCTACCATTCTTTTGCAATTATGTTGATTACTGCGCAATCTTCATTCCTCAAAAACTTTCATTCCTTCGTAATCTTCTCCTCTCCATATTTTACATTCTTTCATGAGATGTCCAGACCAATCGTCATGTCTAAAAATCCAGTTAACAAAATGAAGATCAGAAATTATTCCGATTCTTTTATTCTGTTCGGTTGTTCATTTTGTTTGTTGTTTTTTTAGACGAGACTAATATGCTGTTAAAAAAAATTGCCCGAACTTCCTGCATTTACTATTTTTCATTCTTCTTCGAAACAGTGTGAAGGAATATCAACGAAAAATAAAAAACGAATAAACAAATAAACAAATAAAAAACAACAAAAATAAGATGGTGCAATAAAAACAAATCTATGAAAGAACATGGGACAAAATATTCACAATAATTACCTTCTTTTCTGTAAACATAGTCTCCCATCATCAATCTTATTCAAGTTCTCATTTCTTCATCACACATTTCGTCGTTTCCTGCATTTTTTCAGTTTTCGCTGTATCTTTTTCATTTCCTTAATGACGTTTGCTTAACAATGTTTCACATCATTGCCATCACCAGTATAACCAACGCCACCAAAAATATCATCATTATCGTCAACATGATATCATTAGCATTCTCATTTGTTATTTCTATAAATCCTTCTGCTTGTTCTACATTTTCTTTAATTTGTATTAATAATTAACCTCATCAGCTTCATAGTAATTTACTTCTTCATTTCTTTTAACGTCATTTTGATTAATTCAACGAATAATCTTTTTTTCTTTATCTATTTATTTATTTATTTATTCGTTTATTTTACGTCATTTTGCTGAGTTCGATGTATTTCTCTTTTCTTTTTGTGTTACTTTGCTTAATTTTCTTACTTTCATTCTCTATTTTAATCCGTCATTCATTCTTTCTTTCTTTCTTTCTTTCTGTCTTTCTTTCTTTTACGTCCTTGTGCTGAATTTGATACAGAATTTATTTTTTCATATCATTTGCCTCTTTCGACGAATAAACTTTTTCTTTTATCTTTTCATTTTGACGAGCTGAATGCTGGATTTCTTTCTTTTGTTCTTTCTTTCTTTTTTTTCTTTCTTCTTAAACTCTATAGCTGTCATCACCATGAAAATTTTATTTCATCTCTGTCTGCCTATTTCGATCATACCACTTCTTTCCATTCCTTTCCCTCTTTCCCTTCTTTTCCTTCTACAGACTCTTTATTTTGCTTTATTGCTTAATCTATCTCTTCTAAATTTCTTTTTTATATTCCCAAACACAGATCTTCTATTTTCATTCGACTAACTCACTATTCTCTGTCACTTATTACAACCGAATCGCCTCTCCTCTCCTCTCCTCTCCTCTCTCTCTCTGTCTCTGTCTCTCTCTCTCTCTGTCTCTCTCTCTCTCTCTTACTTCCTTCGAACCTTCCTTCCTTCATTCCTTTCTTTTAAATTCTTTTCTGTGTTATTCTGAAAACTCCATCACATATTTTTCTGCTTCTATTCCATTTAACTCACTACCGTACATGGCAAAATGGTTTAGCAATGGGAAGATAGTATTAAGCCAGGAAGATTGTGTTACGCCAAAGACTGCTTGCCGAGAAAATTGCAATTCAAACATGTTGGGTTTAGTACACCTCAAACACTGGTAAAAAATAATTACAGAAGCATTTCTGACACAAGTTGCATCATTTTTTAAAGAAAAATTCTTTTTTTGTTACTCAAAGACTACATCTTTTTCTTTTCTTTTTCCTCTTTCCTATCTATTTCGTTCAATGTTTCCCTTTTCTTTTTTTCAATCTTTTATTTCTTCTGTTGCCAAATATTTGCATTTCTGTTTTTTTTTAATTTAGACATGTATTATCACCTTCTACTTGTTCTATTTTTATTATTTTCCAGCATCTTATTTTTTCTTTGGGGGTGGGGTGCATCCTGTTTTAAATAATTCTTCTTTTTTTTAATGCAAGTCAGATTTCAAACTATTTCACCTTTATACTTTTATACAATATTTTTTTCTTTTTATCTTTCTTTTTCTTCCAAAGATTTCTTTAGTTATATACTGAATACTCTTATTTCTTTGTTCTTTTATTCTTTCTTTTTCCAAAATTTTGTTTAGTTCTCTATGTAATACTCTGTTTCTTTCTTTATTTGTTTTGTTTTGCTTTGTTTTGTTTTCGTTATTTTTCTTTTCTTTTCTTTTTATTTTTGTTTCGAATAAATTTCTTAATAATTACAGAATAAATTACAGAATACATTTATTTCTTTTATTTCCCTCACTCGTCCCATTCTTTCTTTCTTTCATTCTTTCTTTCTTTCTTTCTATTTGTTTTTTTCTTTCTGTCTTACAAATTTGTCTTAGTTCGATATAATTTATGTTTCTTCAAAGTTTTACTTCGAAACAATCTATTTTATATTTCTTTTTGGATATTTACTAAATTTAGTCTAATAATGTTTCTCGTTCTTTTTTCCTTCTATCTTTGATAACTGATTCATTTTCAGTCACTTTTATTGCTTAACGCCATAGCAGAGACAACAAGGACAGAAAAGAGATCCAAGATACTTAGAAATTATACCTGCATGTTGGATGTTCTTTATTTCTCTCCCTCTCTTATACTTGCAATGACAGTTGGTAGTGGGTATGTTGCGGGGCACCGAGTGGAGAAGTTGAAATTCACGGAATTCGTCTAGATACGCCAGCTCCGACTATACAATTTCTTAACTTTTTATGATGAGTCGTTTTTATTCTTTTCTTATTTTCTATTCACTTTGGTTTCTTTTCGACGGAAACTTATGCGTACGTGAATTCTTCTCGCATTTTTTTACCCTGAAGCTCTCAAAAGAACTTCCTACTTTCTTCTTTTATCATTTCATCTTTTTGCATCAATGATTTTTTTCTCCTAAACTACTTTTCAAACTCTGTCATTTCTTCTTCTTCTTCTTCTTCTTCTTCTTCTTCTTCTTCTTCTTCTTCTTCTTCTTCTTCTTCTTATATATATATATATATATATATATATATATATATATATATATATATATATATATATAAGTTAGGGTAGCGTGGACATAAAGTCAACGGCGTTTAATTACTGACAGTTTGTCCCCTATGCGATTTTCAGAATATGAAAATCGCATCAATGAAAAATTGTCTCAAAATCACCAAATAATTAAATATTTGTAGGCCATTAATATTTTGTCCTAAAATAAAGTAGGTTCCTTATGAGTAAAAATTAGAAAAAATTCTTCCAGACTCGTGAATAAGAAGTATGTTTTTCTGGAAGTCGGTTCTTCCCGGGTATAAAATGGCTTATGAATTATTTCATGGAATATGGGTGTAGCTGATTGTTTATTTCATATCCGAGGACGTACTGTTCTAAACAGATCCACAGTCAGGCTATATTGCAACCATTATTTCATTATTGCTCTAACTGTATTGGTGAGGATATTGAATTTATTGAAGATGAATAAATAAAAAGCAATCTACCCAGCTTTTATTCCTTTTTGGTGAACAGACTGGTGCTGAGTGGATTGAAGGGTTTCCTGGAACACAGCTTCACAATTCCCATCTAGCCTACATGAATGCCAGGTAGGAATACCAAAGGATTTAAGCGACCAAGTTAAGATAGGTAACGCAATTTCACTTTAAAATTGGGTGCTCGCATAGTGCAATTCTCTTGAAGTGCTGAGCTAAAACCTGATCAGTTCCCCTCGCATCCCTTTTCAGGGGTATCCTAGACGCAAAGCAATCAACCCAAACTCATTTAGACGAGGGGACAGGTGCTATCTAGAATGAAATCCCGGTAGAACTACGCTTGTAATTATCATAGCAGCCTACACGAAAACTGTGTGATTGATCAAAAGGATTTAATCAAACACCCAGATTGCTGATATCTGACACAAGATTGGTTTAAAGTTGGGATCCTTACAGGAAGTTTCTTGAGCGTGTGCGAAAACAATGGTCAGTTCTGTCAGAAGTCACACGCTTTCTGGTGAGTGGGAAGTTTTTACTTCGGAGGAAGGACCCTTGAAATTGATTTGTGCAATTATCCAACCTCCATCAACATATAGCGTTTCGTGGCTTTAAGCAACGCCCACATTGTTAAGATGTGACACAAGATCAGTTTAAGGAGTAGTGTCCTGGTCTCCAGAGGAAAAAGAGCCTAAATTCAATAAAAAAATGTCGGAATCTGTTATATCATTAATGTATTCTGATCAAATGTTAGCAATTTTTAATCCCCCTACTAATCCAGAAGACACACACACACACACACACACACCCACACACACACACACACATATATATATATATATATATATATATATATATATGGAGAGAGAGAGAGAGAGGGAGAGGAGTGAGAGCTGCAGTCTGACATAGAGATGAAGAAGAGAGACCTAGAGAAAGGGAAAGAGATAGGCAGAGAGAACGAGACACGCACACACACACACAAACACACACACACACACACACACATAGAGAGAGAAACACACACACACACACACACACACACACACACAACAACACAACACAAGCCCAAACACTTTCTAAGTGTGTAGGGAATGCATATCCCTTTTGCACAATAAATAAATAGCTCAGTATTTGCAGGCGGATGTTTAAACAAAAACTGCACCCTTTTGATGGGAATAGATGGCTATGTAAGATAGAAAAGATTCGACGATATCCGTTTTGAATAGATGTTAAGTGCTTTCTACTCTGAATATAGATCGTGCTATGAAAAAGAAGTTAAGGAATACATCTAAAAATAAACTTCGTTATACTTCATATCCGGGATTAATACAGCTTGTATATTCCACACAAAAAGAAGGCGGTATTGATAAATTTGATGTTTGATATATATATATATATATATATATATATATATATATATATATGTGTGTGTGTGTGTGTGTGAGGTTGTGTGCGCGCGTGTGTGTGTCTGTCCGTATGTGTGTGTGTGCGGGTATGTGTTTGTGTATCCACGAATGTGTGTGGGTGTGCATGATTGTGCCTGTGTGTACGTATGTATGCATATATAGCAGATTTGACATCAACATTATTCATTCGAGAATTAAACAAAATGTGCGAGATTGTCGTATAAAATTCAAATAAAATATATTTGTTCAAAAATCAACTATGATTAAAATTTAATATCAAGAAACTCACGAATCAGCATCGATCGCCAGGTGAGCTATTATTCAACAGATATGATTGTTTAATAATAGCTCACCTGAGGATGAATAGCATAAAATTTGAGAATAGTGATTCAAGATAAAAAACGTTGAATATCTAATAAAAAGTGATTGAATGCCAGTGAGTATAAGAAAAAATCTAACAAACGAAATAAAATGATAAAAGTATACTCGGTGTGGAGCACAGTCAAGTCCGACATATATGTTCTCCCAACTGACAAAATCCTTAGTCTGCAGCAATCTCTCACAAAAGTACGACTCTGAAAAAACTCAGCAAAACTCCTACTATCGTTTTCTCACGGTCTGGAAGAACAGGCTCTTAAATACACAGTTAATATGTACATCCGGGCTTTTAACTCTGGTCTGGTTGCCCGTTTAGAATTTCAATATTCCCCAGCAATTTGAATACGCGTCAATACTTTTTACATCCGGGTTACTGCCAACAGCATTTCAGCGACGAGGAGGTAGCGAGTTCAATTATCCGTGACTTCGCCACACTCCCCCTCGCACAGGCCAAACATATCCGGACGCGCTTTGTTTGTGGGGGTTAGGAATCTGCTCGTTCCACAGTTCTGCCTTTCAATTTCGCTACACAAAATCTATATAAATATTGTGTAATATATACCCATGGAACCTTTAGTTACTGAGGCGTGATGCATAGGGAGGTAACAATTCATATATATATATATATATATATATATATATATATATATATATATATATATATATATGTAGGGAGTGAAATAAATAGATAGAGATAGAAACGGAGACCCAGACTATTTGGTGATTGTATATATAGTAAATATACTTCCTACATTATACAGTGAGATTCGTTTACTTTGGTGATTCTTGTATACCGATCTGTGTTAGAGCGACCTAAAATGGAATCGTGTGAGTAGGAATACATATTTTATGGATATATTTTTGTATGAACATCTGTTTGTATTTGTTAACACACACATGCACACACACACATAAGCTCACACACAAACACCCGTATATATATATATATATATATATATATATATATATATATATATATATATATATATATATGTATATGTTTTGTATGTATGTGTGTGTGCTATTCTTTGCATGTACAAGTTTATATGAGAGAGGTTTTGTTTGAAGCGAGTGAGCGAAAAGAACCGGCCTATTGTTTGACCTTTAAGACTGTGGCTTCCGCTTTGTAAACATATACGACATTCTGCATTTGAATTCTTCCACTGCTAATTAGTCTATTTTTTTCTTTTTCATCTTATCTTTCCTTTTTTCTTTTTTTCTTCATCAAAAGTTTGGTTTAGTTCCATACATAATACTTTTCTATTTTCTTTCTTTTTTCCTTCTTACCAAAATACTCTTCCTTCCCTTCGTACTTTCTTTCTCTTTCTCTTTTTCTTTCTCTCTTACTTTCTTTCATTTTTGATGATTATTGCTTTCATTTTCAAGCTCTACATTCTTCCCTTCTTTTGTTCTCTACTTCCATTTGAGATATTATTATTATTATTATTATTATTATTATTATTATTATTGAGTTTTTCACACTTGCCGTAGCTGATTGTTCACTGGAGGCTGAGTGACAGCAAGCCTCCTCAGGTCTCCAGGACTCTTCTGAGTATTCTAGCCGATCCCAACAGTGATGTTCCTTTGGATGGTCTCGATTCTTCTTCTGATTTCCAATTCACCCAAATTCTTTTCCAGAGCTTTATGGATCGTTCCAAGTGCACCAATTACGATTGGTACGACCTTCACTTTCATGATCCAAAGTTTCCTCAGTTCTCGGGCAAGGTCTACGTATTTGTTTATATTTTCGCTTTCTATCATTTTCACTCGGTGGTCAACCGGGACGGCAAAATCCACGAGATGACAGGTTCTCTTTTTCTTGTCAATCAATACTAGGTCCAGTCTCCTGGCTGGGATTAGGGAATCCGTCTGTACCTCGAAGTCCCAGAGTATTTTATGTGTCTCGTTCTCCAGTACAGATTCAGGTTTGTGCATATACTATTTGGTTGTATGGTGAAAATTGAATTTCTTGCACAATTCCCAGTGGATTACCTTTCCAACAGAGCTGTGCCTAGTATTGAACTCTCTGTGTGCTAGTTTGCTGTATTCGCTTATTATATGATTGACAGTTTCCACATATTCTGCATATATTTTTGCCTTTATATAGTTTGTTCTAATTGCACTGTCTTGGCTTCGATTATAAGCTATTCAGTTTCTCTTTTGAGGTTTCCTTTTCTTAGCCATGTCCATATCTTTTGGAGTTTGACGCTTAAAGCACCCATGTAGTTGTTTTTCTTCCCATTTCTGTTTTTTTAGTTTTTGATGTATTTCTGTTTGTCAATGTGTTGCAATTACTTTTCCTGACTGCTGCAATTAGTATTTCCTTACCTTTATTAGTATATTCATCAAGTGCTCGGATTGTCGTAGCTACTCACTTTTCTATGTTGGCGAGACCCCTTCATCCCTCTTTCCTTGGTACATAGAGTATGTCTGTGTCGTATTTCGGGTGAAATGCATTGTGCATGGTCATGAGTTTTCTTGTCCTTTGGTACTTTGTTGGAGTCCCTGTCTTGCCCATTTTAGGAATGGTCCCGAGTATCTTACGAGTTATGTGTTTATTCTCTTGATAAGGTTTCTGCTTGGTTTCTAAGAGTTTTCTTGT
The DNA here is from genome assembly GCA_023376005.1 of Doryteuthis pealeii. Lineage (NCBI taxonomy): Eukaryota > Metazoa > Mollusca > Cephalopoda > Myopsida > Loliginidae > Doryteuthis > Doryteuthis pealeii. The sequence goes on from CM042148.1 coordinate 3,445,085, forward strand.
TCTTCTGAAGTATTCCTTTCTTACTTTTTCTTTCATTTCTATTTGTTTGATGACATCTGCTTCTACTATTCCCATACATTTATAGTTTTCTTTTTCTTTAAGTGTCATAATTTCTTCTCGGTTCGGTAGTTCTATCCCATACGCCGTTTCAGTTTTTCCTTTCTTCATTACTAACATGGCGCACTTGTCGATACCGAACTCCATTCCTATGTCTTGGCTGTATTATTATTATTATTATTATTATTATTATTATTATTATTATTATTGGTAACTACTACTAATATACTTATTCTTTTAGTATTAATTATGATTTTTATTCTCGGGCCACAAAAAAGAAAATGCCTGATTATTTGTGAGCAGTAATAAACAGTTTTAACATCGATAAAATAAAGAACTTATTATTCCTCTTTGCTATCAGTTTACTTTTTCCTACTTCTTGTTTTTCTGAAATTGAATGGAAATTTGAAAGGTGAATTGGTGCTAATCAGATTGTCTTACAAGGAAACTCCTATGTAGAGAGACTGTTAGGGTGTTGATTGTGAAAATGATCATCACCACCTTCTTGTTCTTGTTCTTGTTCTTGTTCTGATGATGATGATGGTCATCATCAATCATCATCAATAAATAACTGCCTATAAGTCTAAAAGAGGAACTGTGAAACAGAATTTGAAGAAAAAGCAAACTAAGCATTTTTACGAGGATGTGACTAATAAGTTTGCTGGTCTGACTCATTTACCAAGTCTGAGCATTTTCTAATTTTATCCTGGCAGATAAACTCCTTTATATCATTTCTAGAACAAGTGCTTATATTTCTGAATTTGTCTTAGATCACTGACAGAATCATGTCAAGTGAAATTGCTGTTAGGTCTCATTTTATTATGCCGTATACTTACATGTATACAAATATACATGAATACGTGACTGAACACATGGAATAAACAAAAATATAGATGGATGGAAAAGTATAAAGATTAGATAAATATTTCACATAACAAACAGACAAATAGTTAGTGGATAAAGGAAGCGATTTATACATGAAGACTCAATGATAGGAGGAACCGAAAATAGAGGCAACAATTTCAAAATTAATAGACTGACAATTGATAAGAGACTACAATTGTTTCACATGATTTCTTGAGTAAAAAAAGATTCGGATCTCAGTCGGTAGAAACCACAAGGTTCCTAGTTCGATACTGGCCCTCGCCAACTCAGCGTATGAGTAGCACAGGGATCTGTGCGGTAAAGTGAGGAGCTGAGGGTAGGTGTAGCGCTCCACCTCAGATGCTAAAATAATCTCCTTGGTCTAGCGCTATTGAAAAGGGGATATACTCCCTCGCTGTCTGGCTGATACCGAATTAGGCCGCCCCGACGACTTTACTTTACTTTATATATTATATATATATATATATATATATATATATATATATATATATATGGATGGATAGATAGATAGATAGAATTGGATAGGTATATAAATGTAACCATGTTCGAACAGATAGATATACGTGAGCTGAATGAGATACATATGACCAGACTGAGAGAAATAGATATATTTATTTATGTGACAAGAATGAGATAGATACATAGATACATATGACCTGAATGGGATTGATAGAAATATATGACTAGAAGGATATACTTAGTTACATACATAGGTAGACGTGACCTAAATATTATAGATGATAGATGATTATCAATGAGAGAGATAGATACAGAATGAGATAGATAAAAACATGAGATAGGTGGATACATAGATAGATATGACCAGAATGAAATAGCTATCTACATAGATTGAATGTAGCCAGAATAGAATATATAAATATTACCAGAATGAGATAGATAGATAAAATAGGGGATATCGAATTATTTACTAAGCTTGAATTAGTTTTAACACATGGACATAAATACGGTGCACTCAGTTAGAATCGTACTCATTGACAACGGAATGCTAATCAAGATTACAAATCGTTACATTATTCGGGATTCCTAAGATAGATAGGTAGATGAATAGAATGAGAGGTATATGAAGGTACCGACAGAAATATATATGGATATATTTCAGTCGACTGACAAAAGAAGAAAGAAAATATACATGAGTAAAAGACATTCACAGACTCATATATTTTCACACAGACAAAAGATAATTCCTACATTGAAGAATGCCCACTTCCGAATCTACTAATTCACGCACACTGTGTAAGACAGACAGAGACAGAGAAATGCAGTCAGAGAGAGAGAGACAGACACACACACACACACACACAGACAGACAGAGACAGAAAAAAGAGAAATACTATTTATACAGAAATAGGCAAGAGAGAAGCCGAGTAAGATGAAAGGAAAGTCAATTCGGAATGAGGCTGAAAAAAAAAGATGAGTGACAGGAAAATGGGTAGTTGCATTGGTACCCTTTATATTGTAATTTGCTTGCAATGACCCATATCCTCAGAAAAAGAAGAAATAGAGATTAGGGACTACAAATATAAAAAAATCAAATACAAAACAAATGTGCGTTCATACAATCAGCCACCGTAGCCAAGAAGGCAAACAATTTTATTGTTTCTCAAGTGGGGGACCACCGACGAAGTGCCTTTTTTGCTTTGGGATATCAGTCTACTGCTTTTTCTCACAAAGTCCCAACAAGATAAGTCACATACGTCCTTCCGTCTATTTTTTTTTCATATTCCCCTTCTTCTTTCTGAATAGAAAAATTCCCCCCAACATTTCTGTATTTATATAGACCCACCCAAAGTCGTTTACATTTTTTGCATGATTCACCTGGCTTACACAATATGCATATATATATATATATATATATATATATATATATATATATATATATATATATTATTTTGACTCCTTGTGGGTTTTCACACCCTATTTTAACAGGTGTTTTTTCACTGAAAAATGAATGAATGACAGCCAGCCTCTTCTGGTCTTCAGGATTCTTCTAACTAGTCTAGATGATCTTAACAGTGTTCTGGTTCCGAATGATTTTCAATTCTTTCCCTGCTATCCAATTCCCCTTTTCCAGGCCCATGAGACCGTTACAGGCTTTTTTTAAATACATGCATATCATGTGATACCCAGAAGTCGAAAATACTTGTGAACAATAATAGTAAATAAGTTTAAATAAATATTCCTATTTGTCATATAAACTTTGTTCATCTCCTCTCTCTCTCTCTCTCTCTCTCTCTCTATATATATATATATATATATATATATATATATATATATAGAGAGAGAGAGAGAGAGAGAGAGATAGGTTATTAGATGAAGTAAGAAAATGTATAAAAAGCGCTCAGTGATATTATAAGCCTGTTTAAAGCCAAAATATCAAAATACTCCCGTTGTTTAATGTGTAGTATATAATCCTACCGACAGAAAGATGAGAAATAAGATATCATCCTCAATGAAGAATGTTTTATATTAATTACTTCTTTGAAAAGTAGTACATGAAGTTTTTTAATTGACATTTTTACCTTTGTTTATAAAATTCTTTAAGAATTGGAAAAACAAATTCCATTTCAATAAGGTAAAAAATTTTTAAACGCAAACATATCTGATTCTATACATTGGACACAGACCTTCCGAATCCTTTTTCTTGCTAACGGCGCAAAATTTAGAAAGAGAACATTAATTTCATTCGCGTTTGAGAAAGTTTCGCTGTTTCGTCAGGAGAAAAATTAAATATTTGCTCTTGTTTGTTGTTTAGTGTTTTTTTTTTTCTAGGCAATTCAAATCAATTTTTGTAACGACTGTAATCAAATTTAATTTCAATTGAAATATTCTGAAAATAAATAAATAAATAAATAAAAAGAGTCTTTATTTTTAAAAATTAGAAATCCTTCTTTCTTTACAAAATTTATGGCAAAATAAAAATGATCTACGTATTCCGTTATATCGAGAATTTGGATGAATACAAAATGACGTTCAGCACAGTCTATTTTCTTTACCGGGAGTGGTGGCAAAAATCCTTCTCAAATCATTTCTAAACATATTTTTGATTATAAAATCATTTTCCGTTCACATCAGATACTCTCCTGTAAATTTGATAGTACAAACCTCGAGCAATTTGTCAAAACAAAAGTAAAATAGATACAATTGCTATAAATTAATTCCAAAGAATTCAGAGTTTATATTTATACGAAATAATTCTGAAAAATATTTTGCTTACTTCATTAATATTATACACATATATATATATATATATATATATATGTATATATATATGTGTGTGTGTGTGTGTGTATCTATATAATCAAAGCGTACCGATAGCAATCAATGATTTCCCTAACACTTTCTCTCTCTCTCACTTTCAACCCCCCTCTCTCTCATCACTCTTGTCAAGGCCTCTAAGTGGCATCCATGTCCAAAGAAAGCTGTTAAATGCATGAGTTTCCTGCTCAGTCCACACTATTCTGTCTATGTGTAGGGGTTTATTGGAGAACATCATATATGGGATTGTTCTCATTTTTCCAGAAATACTCAGACTGTCCCGCTCACCTTATTTGGATGCTTTGTGAGATGATAGGTCGGTGGCCGTACAGTTGCTGTTTTGTAAATGTAACTGCTTCCAGGATTTGTTAAAAAAAATCCGCAGTATTCTTGTGTAGTTTCCATCTAGCGTTTCCTCAAGGCGTTTTGTAAAAAGTTCAAGGCCACGGTTGCAGTTTAGAAGAATTGTTGTTTTATGTTATTCTGGAGATCAGATTTGCATATGGCCATTAATCTCTCAATACTAGTCAATGCTTTGCCTCTGCCTATGTTCACATGGCTTTCAGTAGATGAAATATTGCTAACGAAGTAGCAGTTTTAGGTTTAACTATTTAAGTTGATCAGTTTTATAACCATACAAATTGCTTCTTAAATCCGTTGAAGTACTGCATAATCTCTCTATCTCTCTATATATATATATATATATATATATATATGTATGTATGTGTATATGTACGCTCAATCATATTTAGAGATACATAGATACATATATCGAGATCCGCGAATGGCTGCATACAACTGTATAATTATATATGCTATTGAACCGTTCGACGTTTACCTCTGCGCTTGACTCATTTCTTTGCTTTCCGCCAATGCAGGTAAATAAATGATGAAAGAGCATGTTCACCCAATTTCTCATTCATCCCTTTGTTAAATACCAGGGTATGCCAGTAATGGGATACTTTTCAATACGTGGCAGCGTTTATTTTCTTTTTACTAAAGATCAGAAAAATAAGTAGCCTAATCCATAATCCTGACTCCTACAAATTGATGAAAAACGATCACCAAATGGCACAGGTCTTCGCTATCATAACACTATATATATATATATATATATATATATATATATATATATATATATATATATATATATATATGGCACAATGTCAACTATTAACGAAGTTAACAGGATTGAATATAGACTTTTCTTTTTCCTAGACTGATTTTCATACCAATGTTAAAAAGACCACACTCCTCTACCATTTACACACAGCTGGAGGAGAGAAGTTGATGCATGCATAACATTTGTCGTCCATTATTTGAACTCGGGTCGCTGTGTTCAATTTCCAGCAAGGATAAACACCAGACGAGCCCTCCGGTGATATTTATTTCAACCGCATTACTGCGGCATCTTCATATTTCCAGCAGACATCCATTTTATACCACCACGATGTCTTTGTATTAGAATCCTTACTAATGAATCATTGCCTGTTACAATTAAAAAAATCATTGATACGATTTGAATGAAAATGTAGTTTAAAAGTTTATTATAATTTGACAAAGTCATTGATATTAGTAATATCATGACTTATGTATTTCTGTGTGACTGTCTATGCGTGTTTATGTTTTTCTTTGACGTATACGAGACTAATCCAAAAAATGCAAGGTCTCCTAAACATTGGGGACGCATGCACCTGTTAACGTGGCTGTTGGAAACACAGTTATTGTTGTTGTATATGCTCCTGTGCCTTTCCTCCCCGTGCCCCGTTGCCATACTGCGTTTTGGCTTGGCAGTCCATATTGACGCTACCGCCAATTGTGAAATTCGTACAGTTATGCGGTTTTTGAACACAAAAGGCATTAAACTGATTGAAATTCATTGCCAATTTACAGAAGTGTGTGGAGAGTCTCACTTGGATATCACAAACGTCTGCAAGTGGTGTACGTATTTTCTAACGACGACGATGTTCAATTCTTCCTCAACGATATGTCGGCGAGTTGGTATGACATGGGCATACAAAACAGCCACAGTGCCTACAAATAATGCGTCGACTAATATAGATACATATTGAAACTTTAAAATCATGTAAACATCATTGACAATGAACAATCAAGTTTTGTGATATCTAAGTATTTAGGAAACCTTATCTTATCTTTGGGATTACCCTCGTAGACAGTTTTAAAATCGAGCAGTCTGCTCATGTAAATCATGTTCTACTTGCAAATTTACAGCAGACATCCATTTTCATACCACAAAGATGTCTTTGCATTAAAATCCTTACTACCAGTCATTGCCTGTTACAATTAAGAAAATCATTAATATGATTGGAAGGAAAATGTAGTTTAAAAGTTTATTATAATGTGACATTATTAATACGAATATTGATTGCATACATTTGTCGGATACATATACATACTAAAGCAAATAAATATAAGTACCGTCTCTGTAATGAGACTGATAGTTGAAATAGTTTTATTAACTTCGTTTCAAATCAAGTTTATTTCTTGCATAATAGTTCTCCTGAGATGCCTCACATCACCGAAGACGTTGTTCCCACTTATGCAAACAGTTTATAACAGCTTTAACAAAACTGATTTTAGTTGGTTTGTCACAGCCTGTTGCATGTTTTAAGGGTTCCCGTATTGTAAACACAGAGCTGGATTATGAAATCAGGCAATAATAAATAGCATAAGAAATTAGATCAGTGGAGAAAAAAGGTTGTTATAACACACGAATATAATTTTGAAGCCTAAAAATTGATCAGATTTTGGCTCTAGAATGTAATGCTTTTCTAATATTTTAGGTCGACACCTGACTGAATAAAGGATCATCATTTTTTATTCATTTTCACCTTTAAACGCCGATCAAATTTAAAAAGGATATTTACTTTTATCACATTTTGTTCAGTTATAAAAGTTAACGGATCACTAACTAAAATGTACATCAAGGCCCCGAATAGATCACCATCATCATCATCATCATCATCATCATCATCATCATCATCATCATCATTATGTCCTATAGAAAGCATCCTATGTCAGAACAAACTAATGAATGCATTTTCTGGTCATCGGATACTAGTGTATCCATGTGTGGTTCATGATTAGAGAATATCGCTTATGACTTCTTCCTTACTTATCCAGCTGTACCAGCATGTATTGCTCATAGAAATTGGATGGTTTTTGAGATGAGATCTAATTAGCCGTATCGCTTCGGTGCTTTAGGGCGATGCTTAGAAAATGTGTTCAAACAGCACGCATCATTCTTGGGTAGTTCCCATCTAACTTTTCTCCATGCGTTTCGTCTGTGTCCAAGTAGTAAAATCCTACAGTTATGCTGACACAGTTACAACATGGAAGAAATCCCGTTTTATTGTATCTAAGTGATAAGATTTCCGTATAGTCGTTAAACTGTCAAGAGCAATGTTGACATTGCTTTCCGTAGATGAGATATTGCTACTAAGATATTTAAATCGGTCGTCTAATTTCAGACGCCATTTACCTAAGAGAACGTATTATTGTGGCCTATTGCTGGCTAGTTAGTAAAATGAGAAAATAAACATCAAAACTGATAATATTGTGGTTAAACTGAAAATTTATTTTTGCATTAATAAGGTTATTACAAATTACAATCAAAGACCATATCATTTTCAATTTTGTTTATTCTCGAAAATAAAAATGTAAATTTATTGAACAAGAATTACAAACTGGTTTCCAAATGTAGACATTTAATCAAATTTCTATTATGTCATTTACCACCCGACCTTAATTAATCCCTTATTTTGGCTTTCTATTTACTTCATCTGGACACCGCGAACATTAAGACCTAAGCGTGTTTATTTTTTATATATAATTTCGCGTTATAACATTCCATTGCGTGAGCGCGCTTCACGTCATATAAACTCTGAAGCCACCGTTTTAATATTTTAATATTTTAGTATTTTTGATCGTCTAATAATTGTATGGCATGACGAAATATCAACTTCATAATATTTAATCTCTGATTGTAAACCTGCTCTGCTATTTAGCATTGAGCATCTTTATATGTTAATACTTTTCACATTCATTCTCCATTATATTATAATTTAATATTATATATATATATATATATATATATATATATATATATATATATATATATATGTTTTTGCATATATATATATTAATTAAATTGATTTTCTTAACTGCAGTACATTGGGTTTCAGGCGTTTGCATTCATCAGGTAGAATGAAAAATCGAATATGGTTAAAATAAGTTACGTTGAAATGTTTATATGCGTATCAGTGTTCCTAATCCAGTGAGTTTGTTCATTTGTAAATAAGGGTATGTGTATAACGCTTGCTTGAATATATACGTGCATTTTCGCACACAGGTAGGTACACTTTCTCTTATATATATATATATATATATATATATATATATATATATATATATATATATATACGATGGAGATTTTAAAGTATCCACAGTCTTGTTTTAGGGAAGCCAATCTCCTCATGGGCTATTTGAATGGCAGAACCATGGCTAATCTGCAGAGTACAAGCTACCTCTTAGATGATCACTCTCCAGATCGCCATGCCATATCTCGAGGTTGCTGCATCTTCTTATCAGTGGCGGAATTTAACAAGGCTTCCTGATGCCTTTTTATTCACCACGCTTGTCCAGCCACTTTTAAAACTTTTCTATCCACTCATACACACTTCTACGCGCACTGTCTCATTGTCTGCTGCACTCTTTTATTGTGCTAAAAAACAGCGATTAATTCTAGCGCCTGACAATCCTTACGACCAGAGAAATCGGGTCACTTCCTTGGTGAATACTATTATTGTAGTGACAGCAGATAGAAGGTTATTAGATTTAAACTAAAGGGGTGCCCAAAAGATATGGTATAACGAAAGTGCGAATATTGTTTACTCTCACTAGTATATAGTTATACACGTATAATTAGTGTGCTATCATAAAGCGAATTAACCACGATGGAGAGGTTCCAGTTCTTGGTACCTTGGTAGTATAGAGTTTCCTCTTCCTTACCATTACTCCCTGGTCAACTCTCACTTAGAGTGGTAATATATTTTGAGGTCCCATCTCTTGGTCAAATGAATCTCTGTGTGCTAATGTTTAAAACTACACTAATAATTGGCTCTTAAAACAGATACATTTCAACTAAGTATGATATATGTTTAATTTATTTCGGCATAAAATAACGAATAACAATAAATAATTGAAATCATATATTTACCTTGTGTATTATCGTCTAGTATCTCCCACCCCCAGTATGAAACCAGTTCATCGACCATTTTTATTCTGACCTTCTATCTATATTCAGCATAACAGGCCCGTCTATTATCTATCTATCTATCTATCTAATTATTGTCATATCAAGCTATATGTCCATATATCTATTAATATAATTCTACATATCTATTAACTCTATGTGTAGTAATGCATGTTTTCTTGGTCCATATTTGTATTTACTTATTTTTTTGTATTTCTTCACTCTTTCTTTTTGTATTTCTTAATTAGCTTCGTTATTTCGTTGTGATACATATACATTATCCTCTAATCATAGAGAAATAACATTAAATACCTAAGTAATCATGTTAACATGTTAATTTTAAGCTTTATAGTATCAATAATCAGTCAGAGATTTGGTGTTCTGTCAGTTTTCATAATAATATATACCAAATGTTATCTCACTTGAAATTTGATACAAACAATCTTTTTTTCAATTAAACGTTGTTAGTTTCTTTCGTTATTTCTTTATTTATTCCTTCTGGTTCCCATTCAATTTACAAGGCAACTCAAATTAACTGGCATCATCTTTTCCATATATATTGCTTCAGAAAATGTATTTACATAACTTACTAATCACGTGATTTCGTACTAGCACTTTAAAGCAAAGAATGTGGACAACTTTATATAATTGCTGCCAATTTCCAAAAATATAACAACTATTTTAAGAAAAGTACATTTTAACGTATTTTCTAAGATTCTTGAATGTGTGTTTTTTCCATATCATTCCACCTTTTAGTAAAAGATTAAGAATCTACCGCATATTTTCTTGAACATTTTGAACCCATTCTTTCTGAATAATCCATTACTTTATCATACGCAATGTGTGCATTCAATACTGGATTTTAAAGCTACAAGTAATAGATTCTACACATATCAGCTGGATTTTCTAAATTCAATTCTGCTTCCCTTCAACAAAATGGAGAAATATATGATTTATTTGTTGAGTATGTAGCAAACAATGCCCAAAGACTTGTTACATTTTAGCGCAACAGATTTTCTCGTTTTTTCTATCCGACGAAACTAGTTTTTTCTACTTCATCGACAATGTTAATATTTCTCTCTCACTCACTCACTCACTCACTCACTCTCCTCTCTCTCTCTCTCTCTCTCTCTCTCTCTCTCTATATATATATATATATATATATATATATATATATATATATATATCGCTCTCTCGCTCTCCCCATCAAACAAAATCCTAAAAATAATTTTGATCCATAGATAGGACTTTTAAAGGTACGGCACTTCGAATCTGAGTGGAACTGGGAGTAATATCATTGCGTACACTATAAGAATTCTCACTTACTTTCAGCAAAATTATCCCATTTCTTTCCTGTGCAAATGGCTATTCTTAAAATGATTCACGTCCGGGTGCACATATGAGTTACTTTTTATTATCGCTTATATATATGCATAAGTTTTAGTTAAGACTCCAAAAACACAGACAGTAGGCTTGAATTAACAACCGTTTGAAGAGAGGTAGAGATTATGCAAGAGAGAGAGAGAGAGAGAGAGAGAGAGAGAGAGAGAGAAAGAGGGAGAGAGAGGGGGAAGGAGCATATAACGTAATGGACAACTTAAAGAAAATGTAAATTGAATAAAAAAATAGGAACCTTATTTATGGGGTGGGGATAGAAAAAAAAGAAGAAAATAATGTTTTCAGGAGACAGAAAATCGCGTACAACCTTTTAAAAATTGACCCCTGAATGAGGTAGGTTAGAGCATTCACCTCTTTGTTAGCTAGACACGGGTGAATGACTACTAGTAATTAGGTAAAAATAAATAGATAAACCGTAGGCTTCGAAAGTTTTGGCCAAGTGCAGAATTTTGTAAGGGCTTCCAGAGGATTCGAAACCGGAAAAATTGTTCCTCTCCCGACACCTGAGGCGAAAGTAAAAGAGTGACGGAGAGTTTGTAGTCGTAAGAATCCCACGAGGTGTTAAGGTCGAGTTGACAGAAGAGTGGGGATGTTAGAATAAAGTGGCCACATGACGAGATAGATCAGTCAGTCTTTCTCTATCTTACCGGACCACCCACGCTGGCGCGTTAAAGGAATTCAACCTGATGTATGAGTGAAAAATACTAAAGTGTTCGCGTGTTGTTTTTCCATGTCCGCCTTCTTGTCTTCCAACTTATGCCTGAGCGACCAAATTGGATAAATGGTCTTGGCAGTAACTACGCACAATGAAATCTTTTCGAACAAAAAAAAAAAGATTTGTTGAGTTCCATTTCTGATCCACCTTCCTCAGCAGAAGAAATAAGAGACACTTATTTAAGGTGGAAATTACCTCTTCATCGACGGTGAGAAACCTTTAGGTATTGTTTCAAATCAACAGCAGTTCAACGTTTTTAAATTCATCATGCTTCTTTGAAATCTCAACCTCTGCAAATCTATGAAATGGTCCATAGATAACACAAAAAAAAACAACAAAAAACACGAGCCCAGCTATTTGAGATAAAAACGAGAATGACATCGAATTTATTTTCATCATTTTAACTCAGCATCCAATTAAAAACTGAATTTAAGTTTTATAATATGTACAAAAACAGTTTTTAGAAAAATAAAACAGTTTCAAAACACTCACGTCACATCTTATTGAATAATATTTAAATGTAAACAAAAAAAAATTCCTAAAATAAACAAACATTGCAATATATGAATTATCAGCAATATTTTCTTTCAATTTCATAAGAATCTTGTCAAAATTATTTTCCTCTCATACACTCTCTTACTCCTGTCTTTCCCCTTTCTATCTCACTTCCTGATGTTCCTAAAATCATTTTGTTACGGTCGTGCGCCGGTTAATTGTGATAGTATATATATATATATATATATATATATATATGGGGAGGAATAACAGTTTAGGAAAAATCTGACAAAATGTGAGGAAAAGGTAAAGAAAAATGAATAAAAATACATTATCTAATATTGTGCCTCTGTTGGTTTTAGAAGCTTCATGATAATGTACCATTTAGGCGACGTTGCGGGTAATTATGTTTGAGAAGAAAAGAAGCTGGTAGAGTTCGTGGGCTAGTGAGTTTGCTTCCTAAAAGAATACTGCGGCTTGGTGATGAAGAGGAGTGTTTGTAGCTGTGAAGTATTCATGTACGTTATTAGGGAGGATATGATATGTTTGTTGGTATTATTTTATGGGACATTTGGGGATTACTTTTCTTCTATACACCTCCAGAGCCCTTCAAATATAGATTATAGTCACAACTGCACTCACTTTAGATATATCCCTGACATACTCAACTTCCTCCCCCAAGAAATAAAAATAGAACACGTCGCCGACAAATTAACCTGCATGGAAACTTCCATAAATTTTACTTTAAAAAGAATTACCTAAAAAGAAAGATATATATATATATATATATATATATATATATATATATATATATATATATATATGAGAATTTTTGCGTATTCAAATTTAACATGTGAACAATATTTGTAGAAACAACTCAAAATTCTATGTTAAATGTTTTATTTTTTTTATATTTTCAAGTATAATAATCGAAGTAATTACAAATTTACAGGTATTTAAACATTGAATATATGATTTCTATAGATGTTTCTACAAATGATTTGAAAAATTTGAGTTCATTAGATTACGAAATTATTTAATTTTTTCCTAAACACTCTGTACATAACAAATGATATCAATTTAAAAAAAATCCCTTTATATTATAATATGCGAATTTTCATTAATATAAAAACAGATATTGTAAGTATATTACATTCTACGTTCAGTGCTTGATTAACAGCAATTGTATTGGGAAAAATGACGCATAATACATAGAATATGGCGGAATATATGCATATGAGCACGTGTAATCGCAAGAGAATATACAGATCCAGGCAGACAATCATAATCTGCCCATGCGAGTGGTTTATTTGAGTAATTATATAACAGTGCGTGCTGCCTTACAAATAAACGTCGTGCCAGACGCCTTTTAACGTAGATGCACTTGACGCCAGGAGTATAGTTTTAAAAAGTTATACTTGACTGAAAATTGTACTTTATATCACGAGCCGAACACTGGGGCCAATCATTGTCGCTTGTGTGACACGAATAGTGTTTTGTCATTTGAAGAGCAATTAAGGAAAACACGAACACGCACGCACACACACACGCATGCAGCACACACGCACGCACGCACATGCACACACACGCACACACATACACACGCGCGCGCGCGCGCACACACAACACACATACACACACACACATATATATATATATATATATATATATATATATATATATATACCGAACTGAGAGATTGTATTCCACTAACCAGCCCCAGACCTTGATTTATATTATGTGCATTTTCATTTATGGTCGCATACCACCCAGCAAGTGTAAACCGAGTGCATATTCCCGTGGTCTACCTTCTTGTTCTGGGTGGTTCTATGCAAACGGGTACCTGGTGCTTTCTGAAGTATCAAAGAGACATCATGCTGCTAGCAAGAGCGTGCTGTCTGCATCTTTTCTCGTTACAATAAATGTCGTTAATTGCCTTTGATGTCCGTGTTATAAGACAGGACTGTTTCGAGCCAAACTGTATCTTTCTAACAATTTCACACTTTCGTAGATTTCACCTTCGGTTTTATAATTCTGGTGCAAACTAATTTAATTGGTAGTCAAATCTCTAATCGATTAGGTCGAAAATCTTGAAGTAAAGTTGAAATTTATTTAAATCTTCTATTTATATAATTAAGTTAGGAAGCGAATGGTGTAATGGTTAAAGTCATGGGAAATGACTTTAACCATTACACCCCGAAATGACTTTAACTATTGAACGCCCCGAGTTCAAATCCTAGATTTGGTAATTGCATTTCACTTAGCGCTAATACCCCTTGGGAAAGGTATGAATCCTACTCTCCCTCCAGCTATGGATAAATAGTAGGGCAGACTGGGCTCTTTAACCTTGGTTAGGCAATCGGTCTAGGAGAAGGAAAACTCTGAATTCATGCCTGTTAAACTCCGCTTAAGAAATTGACCTTGTGTCACATCCTGCTTGTGTGGAGGGGTTGGTAAATATATATATATAATTGTTAAGACATTTGTATGGTTCCCAGTTTACACACATAGCTAATGAATGTAATATTTTGTTGTCCATGGCTAGTAGTCCATAGGAGAACGTTCTTTATGAATTCATTCTTAATTCTCTATCAATGGCCTGATTATCTTGCTAATCTTACTTAGATTTTTTGCGAGAATGGAGGTAAGTGGCTTTAGGTCTGATGTTTTGTCGGGTACTGTTTCCAGAAGGTGTGTAAAACTGCATGTAAGATACTTGTGTTGTTGCCTTCTGGTTTTCTCAGAGAACTTTTTTGTTACAGTCCAAGATATATAACCATAGAGTAGTATTGACACGGCAATAGCTTGAAAGAATATCCAATACATATAAAACTTAAATTAACAATAGCAGGTATTTTTTAAACAATGATTGCTTGAACGATTGATTGATTTTGACGGTACGTCAACCCATTTTTGTGTGGTTGTTTCTTAAGATATTTATACTTTCTTGCACACAATCCTATAAAATACAACTAATTTTTAAACTCATCTATTTCACTCATAAAGAGGACTCTGCCAGGTACTCTCACTTTGGATTAGAGTGGACCTGAGAGTAATGACGAGGAAGGCCTACTCAACACCCTTCAGAGATCCAGAACACGCGGGTTCCCATCATTCATATGTATTTATGAATTGATAGAAATAATTCGGCACAACTCCATGTATATCAATATATACATATTACGGTGGCGTGGACAGAGAGAGAGAGAGAGAGAGAGAGAGAGAGAGAGAGAGAGAGAGAGAGAGAGAGAGAGAGAGAGAGAGATTACACACAGTTCTTCCATACTGTAATGGTTAACAAGCTAGTCTCACAGAACCATTACTATGAATAGTAAAGTCGATCTATGCTTGATGGCCCATTCTTTTGAACTTGTGTCAAACTGACCGTGGCGTACATGTTGGGTAAATACCTCTGTGATTAATTTTTTAAATGGAACCAGAACTCTTTCATATAAAAATTCATCATTTAAAATGCATACTTCTATATTTACTGATTGTGGGCTTAAAATACAAAACAGAAAGAGTTATATATTGATACAATTTAGTTATTAGGTTGCTTGAACTTTTGGCATAGCAATTTAATGCAGAACACACTATTTTTTGTTGAAAATTATATGCTTTTGAGTACCGCATAATAATGATTTGTAAACAATTTTAGCTTCAAGGAACTATTCTTAATACACATAATTTACAGTTATATTGTTTCTTATATTCATATCTAATTCTAATAAAATGGGGCAACACAATATGCGTTAAGTCGGATCTGATACTTGTTTCTGACTATTTTATGATCTTCGAATCCAGAAATTACACCAGTTTTTCTATATCATATTAACTTTTTGAGGTACAGGATACATTCATTTCTTCTAAAAACATAAAAATACAGCATCTAACAAATTATTGCTTATGTTTTGGAATGTTTTAAAAATTTCCATATAATGGAAAATAATAAAACATAAAAACAAGGTCTTTGAATGATAACAAAGTATACTTTTTGAGTTCTGACATTATCCCGATAAAATGTTTATTTCTGACAACTTTTCGAATCTGTAGACCATCAACCACACCAGCCTTGATCTTTTTATCGACAGGACAGGAAAGGCCTATAAAATGAGGCATTTGAAACCGTTGTTTTCAGATGTTAATGCTTTAATGAATTGCTTCAAGATCTAGATTCATGTGTAAGGTGGGAATATAATTTTTTTATGTCAATAAATGGCTCATTCAGAATATTGGGATCAACAGGTTTGAGGTCAGATCTTGAAAGGTAATTTCTCTCCGGCCAATCCTTCTCTCAAGCTCTACTGCTCCACATACACAGAAAGCAGGTTTATCTGCGTTGGTGACCAAGATGCGAGAATATATTTTAAGGTTAACATAAGGTTATCAAATTGTAATTGTGATATTGCAACAATTTAATGACACTCTTTATGTCTTCCTATTTCTCATAAAGATAAACTGAATGACTAATTGCGACAGCACCATATAAATTACCATTGTAAAGAAGGACAAAATGTATATCCTCTTTGAGCTATCGATGAACAGTCGCTATTCAATTGAGTTGTAAATTGGAATTCTCTATTCTCCCAGTAAACCCTGTATGCCATGGCAATGCATAAACCTACCTTCACTTTGAAGGTACTACAGGAATCACCTTTTTCTCAATCAAAAGTAGGATCCTTGGTTCCTGTTTTAAGCGAGTCTTTCTTATTCAGTCTTGATCTTAGGTATTCTGAGTCATCTTCAGTTTCAAATTTTGAATCATTTTTGTCATTGAGTTCCTCATCATAATGGAGATGTTTAAGAGAGACAGGCTGAAAGAAAACTGGCACTGGAGTTTCAACTGAATGAGGCACTGAATGTTCAAATATTAGGACAGTATTTAGAGTGAGTAAATATTCTGTTGGGATATGTGTATGTTCTCTAGAGATATTTCTCTGTATAGAGTTTCAAGTCATACCGAGATAAATGTAGGTTAATTTATTACACTGAAAGTAGTTTTCAGATCCAAGTGGCCATGTAAGTTTCGATAAGTAAAATGGTGTAAAAAGTAGCTTTAAATTTAATCTAAATTTCCAAACACCTGATTCTATCATTGATCATCAATCAGAAGTTATATTTAATATCAAATGCAAGATAGGAGAGAAAAAGAAGAAACAAAATCAAAAACTGCTTTCAGTTGCCCGTCAAAAATTATGCTCAACTGTCACTCTATTGTGAAGGAAACACTCATAGTATCTTGAACACTGACAATGATATTATTTATCAATTTCACAACCAACAAATTTTTACCAGATGCCCTAACGTTGTGGTTGTTTTATTCAAAGAGAAATATTGGCCACCAGTTTGGGTGAAACCATACAAGTTACGGGTCAGCTCCACAAACAAGAGAAAAAAATAAAAAAAACGAACCCTTAGAAATCACTTGTTTCTTTATTGATGAAAATTAGTTTCGAGCCATCCATGGCAGCGGCATGTGTAACTAATCGGACAATCGGCAGAATCTTAACTAATTTCATAAACAAGAAAAGCATTTTGACTCGAAACTCCGTTGCCTTGTCTCTCTTCAGAAATTTAAATACAAGTTACCAGCTGAAAATCAACGTCACTCATATAAAAGATAAAATAAAAAAATCCCATTATCATTTCTGGTATCCGTTATTATAGGGAGAATATAAATCTGATGATGGATCTCAACACTTGCCTTGGTTGGTTTATATGGCTAACCAGTAAGGCTCCTTTCTTTGCAACATCGATTTTCACCAGTGTTTGGTTTGGTTTATTTGTTTAAAGGCATACCAACTTCTTATGAGCTATTAAAACAAGAGTTTGATTAATCTGCAAATATTTGATTGTAATCATGATTGCACTTTTAATCGTACATTGCATTTATTGAAATCATAATTAATAATAATTCATAAATAATTATAGTTTTTGACTGGTTGGTTGATTTTAATGACATATCAAACAATCTAGGATGTTATGATTTGTGGGTTAGGGAATACCGTTCATTGTACATATATCTAAATTTTTTATGTAGGAGCTTCTGTGTACGTGTTTGCATATTAGGTACTTCGATCGAAGGTAAATAATTTGCACACAGTTGAATGGTTTCAAGTATTCCTACTCAGCTCTTATAATATTTTTCAGGTAATCATATCTATTTAATAATTGTCATTTGTTTGCGCACAGTTTTATGATTTCATATAACTAATAATAATCCTTAGTAAAAAAAAAAATTGTAGCTTAAAATAACTACTTTTGATGCAAATTATTGGTTACTTATGTCACATCAAGTATTTCTATCAAATAAGAATTATCTTCAAACATATCTATTTGACAAACAGAAGGAATCCTAACAGGTACTACCACTCCGCGTCTGATTTATTTTTAAAATTATTGAAATTTGATATGAATACATGAAGCTATATGCAAATATATATATATATAATATATATATATATATATATTATATATATATATATATATATATAATATATATATATATATATAACAAAATATTGCAAATATTAGTATCAATTAAAGGAAATAGTTGAGGTTATATAGGAATACTTGAAACCAATTAAGGGTATGAAAATGATTCATATCAGATAGGATTACTTTATTATTATTGTGTGTAAACATATTATTATAAACAAAGAGAAGTGTAGTTTTTGCTTCGTTGGCGGGAGTTATACACCGACTGTATCTCCCACAGAAGCGATAAAACGCAACGAAAATAAGGCTTGTCCTGGTAATGAAACTAAGCTGTATCTGGTAGTGAGGATACAGTTTTAGAGATATAGAGAGTATGGAATACTACTTGATTGCCATTACTCCCAAGTCCACCGTGTGAACCAAATAAAAATGTTTTAAAATACTAGTATTCGATAGAAAAAAAGAAATCGTACAACTGTGTAAAATTTATTTCTATTAGATATGAATACCTAATATCCTGTAACTGTGTGCAAAACCCTTAAGAAACATCTATACAAAAATGTAAAAATAAATGAACAATTTACGCAATTCCCAAATCAACCCAAGGATGGTTGATTTTCATTGCAATTATTTCATGATTTTAATTCCCATCATTTTCAGATCCAGTCTGACCATGAGTGGTGGTACCTGTTAAGGTTTAATCTATCGATCAAATTGATCTGTTTAAAAATCATTCGTATTATATAGGAATAATACAAACGATACAACTTATTTGTATTAGACATAAATAACAGTACAGTGTGCAAAAAACACATAACGAACAACTACACGAAAATTTAAATATAAACTGAAAATGTATGCAATTTTCGTAACTACTTTACGAAGAATACTATTTTTATATATCTTTAAAATCAATCAATCAAACAACAGAAACGTCCTTTAATTACTAATAATTGTTCTAAATTTTAATACAAACAGGTCTACCTCTTTTACGTTTAATTATAATTATAGTATAAGTATACATGAAATCATAACAAGGATCATGATTGAATAGTATAATTAATTGTAGATTGGAATGCTTGAAACTATTCAACTGCAAATTATTTGTGTTAAGAATAATTATTTAAAAGTGAAAATGGTTAGAATGATTTTAATTACTTAAAACAATTCAACTGTGGGAAAATTATTTATATTTGATAGGAATGCTTGATATCATTTAACTATGGGCAAAATAAAACAGCTCTTAAATAACTATACAACATCTAACTATAAATGTACAATGTATATGATCCCCTTATCTATATGTGTAAAATAAACCTTAGAGGACTGAGATGCCATTAAAATCAATCAATCAATCAATTAATTAATCAAATCAAACGTTTTTTTTAATTACAAATAATTATCTTAAACTTAATATGAACAGCCATGCCTCCTTTTTTCTTAATAATAACCATCTTACAAGCCGTATGTAAAACAGGTAATTACTCGTAATTTTCCTTGTGCGTTCATTCGAAAATATGTTTGTGACACATCAGAGACTTTCTCGCAACTTTTTTCTTTGGTTTTCTTGGAAGCCAGAAAACCTCAAATATTCAAATTTTCTGCGTCAAAGAAATATTCTACTGGAATAATTAGGTAACTTCCCTCCTTTCGTTGGAAGATTTTTTTTAAACAAACGAGAAAGCCTAATTAACTGATCCTCATTTGCACATTAAGACTTAGCTGCACTGACACAAAACAGTCGGGGGTCGACAATAAACTTTTTGAACTTCACTAACAATGAACTTCTTAGCAGATTGCAACACCATTTTTTAAGTTGTTTTTTGTTGCTCGTTTCTTTTGTGGTTGCCTGCAACTGTCGTTAGTAGCATTTTTAATAGCACATAATTTGGTTAAGGTAAAAAACAAGTTGCAACTTCAAACGCCGGGATGAGTTATTTACTGTCGGGGGATCCATAAAAATCTCTTCACTGTTTCATCCTTTTTATATTTGCATAAGCGAGTGGTCTCCTTTGAGAATTGACCCTTCTAAGTCATACGATATCCAATCTAAAAATGTATGCTAATTGCTTTTTAGCCGTGCTTATACATTTAAATAGAAACTAACATAAGTAATTAGCATTTTAATGTTCATATTTTATTTTTGGAATTTATATAAATCTATTTACCATAAAATGAATAAATATTTTTTGCTCATCGGCATTCATAACGACTGTTAAATAATAACTCAGCCGACTATTTGCAAAAATGAACTACACTGTGATTTATATATATATATATATATATATATATATATATATATATATATATATATTGGTAGTTAGTTAAGAATTTATTTAATATATATATATATATATATAGTATATACAAAAAATATAAATATATTAAAAAAGTATATAAATATACATATACCACCCCCTCCGCACGAGTAGAATTTGACACAGGGTCAATCTAGATTGGTTGCCTAACCAAAGTTAAAGAGACAATTCTGTCCAACTATTTACCGATAGCTGGATGGAGAAAAATTGGATTCATACCTTTCTCTACGATATTCGTACTATGTGAACTGCAAACAGCTTTGTTCAGGACTTGAACTAGGGATACTGTGTCCATTTACTACGACGATAGCCATTAGAACACGAATGCCTCAAAGTTATTTGTTTATTGTAGGCTTGTCTGTGCTTGTATCCATCCCCAACACGATGTGAAAGATGCGAGACAATATCAATTTTAATGAGATTTGAATTCCGAGTTTTCCTTCAAAATTGGTTGCCTAACCAAGGCTGACAAACCCAGTCTGCACTATTATCATTCATTGAGATAAAACATTGATTTTTGGAACATGTGAAAATTATTCTGCTTGATAATGTTTAATTTGATTTATATTCACATTTTATGAGACTCAAGAAGGCTTTTTAGAAATACTGAAAGCTTAAGTAACGAAGCGAAAGTATATTAACTTTTAAAACTGTAAATTTTCATGTGCTTAAACTGATGCATACAATAGATATGATGACTTGCATTTATAGATACTTTGTTTCGGCAACGTAATGTAGTTGGTCATTGTTAGTGAGTTTGATCGTCACTGGGTGCCCTAAACTTCTGACCTCGTGTTAAATTAAGCTAAGATTTGTAAATGACAACAATCATCAGGACTGTGGATTAGAATAATTTAAACTTTTAAATAATGAATTTGTAAACAAATATATTTCTGGCTTTTCAGTACAGTTTTGAAATTTCTTTTAAATGTTTAATAATCAGATAGAGACATTTGTAGTACATTTGTGAGTTTTCAAGGAGGAGATGAAAAGGGGTATTTGCCTCATACCCCACTTGTATGGGCTGGGCACAAGGCCTCGTTTTAAAATGGGCACACCCACAAACCGAAGCTCATGGGTGGGAAAGAACAAAAAAGGAGGAGATGAAAAGGTCATTGTCTAAAAAGTTCATATAATGACATCATGTTTGCGGTTAATGTTTATTTTTCCCCAGTAAGATCCAAGCACTGTAACATCGACAGAAGAAGTGTGTGGACCTCAAATAGATTACATTTGTCTACATTCCATGAGAGTAGTTTTTTAGCCGATTCTCATGTGTATATGAAGAAAATTATCTTTTCTTAAAACATGCTTTGCAGTGTACGTATTTATGTTCGAGTCAAAATATGTGTGTTGCTTCTAAAACGTGCCCCAGGCAAGGAAAAAGTGGTGTATTTAGAAATATGCGTGAACTAAAAAGGTTTTTGACAATTCCCTATTAGTGTCATAGTTATTTATTTCATCAAACTACTGAATGTGTGTAAATAAGCGAAACACATTTTGAAAGGAAACAACTTGCATCTTATATTTTATTTTTCTTTGTTTCAAATTATATTTTAACTTTGGGCAATATAATATCAGCTTAGCCAACAGAGGCTGCGTTGACTGTTTGGTTTTTGTTTAGAATTAACGTCTCTAGTATTGTCTGACATATACAAAACAATTGAATTATTTGAATCAATTGTCTCGTTTGTTTTGTTCTCATTTCAGTTTCTTCTATTTTTACTTTTTTTTTAATCTATGTATTACTGCCAAGTCTAACAAGTTTAGAATTATTAGGCTTTGTCGTTTGGTAACCCAGTATATATTAGTATTTGTATATTATTAGCGAGCTAATGATTATATGGGAAGGATGCGAAATAATAGTTGCGAATCATTACATACAATCTATAAATATCATACAATTTCGTTCATATATATATATATATATATATATATATATATATATATATATATATATATATATATATAGCAGAAGAAGCCGGTCAATGACCGTACTAAAATAATTTTAGGAATACCAAGAAATGAAAGAAAAGGTTGAAGACAGGAGTAAGAAAATAATTTAGATAAAATTCTAATAAAATTAAAAATAAATCGGTAATAGTTCATACATTACAATGTTCGTTTATTTTAGGAATTTTTTTCTTTACATTTAAAATATCTTTTTAAAAATTTAACCCTAAAATTGTTTTATTTTTCTAAAAACTGTATTTGTGAATATGAAAAAAAAATGATTCAATTTTAATTGGTTCTTGAGTCAAAGTGAAGAAAATATATTCGTTTAATTTATTCTATTTTTACCTCTAAACGTGTTCTAATTTGACGGTAAAAGAAGCTAAGAATCTGCCTATTACAATTTTAGAAATACGTTATCTTTGTTGTTAACAGTTATGATATTAGATATTCATGGTTGTGAAATTCAAAGTATTGTTTTAGATGTGGTTCGCAGTAAAAATAGTTTGAAAACAACTGTTTTATACTAAATATTCCAGATGTATATGTAATATTTTGCGGGGTGGGGTTTAAGAAATTAATATTATTAATAAGAATAAAAATAACAATATTGGCTGTCGAGTCTAATATCATGTTTTCTAGATATTTATGTGTTTTATCCTTGCCGGCAACTTTGTAAATTTGTTGCCTCTACGTTTTCCTAATTCATAAGTAAATGAAACCATTACATTAACAAATAGTATTAGAGATAGTAAGTATCTATATATTAATACTCTTGTTCCTAAATCTTCCGTCTGTTATCATTTTGCAACACCCTGTGGTTAAAAATGAGACCGTCCAAATTGTTCAATGTGCAATGAAAAAATTAATTCCAGATTATCTAATGTCGTTTAATCGCCGATTTCTCATTTGTCCCATTCTATTTCACCCAATTTTAAAAAGTTTTTAAAAAAATTAAACATTCCAAATGATGTTGCTTCACTTAAATGCCACCGTTTAATTAAAATGAATTGAACAAAAAGACATTTTATTTGTAATTTTGAAATTGTGAATTATAGAATATATCTTGGTAATTTTGATCTCATGTAGTTCCGGCCCCCCGCCTTAATTTACGCTATGTTTTAGCGTTCTAGCATCAGGCATTAGCCAAAGATATTTTCTGAGTCGTGTTTTTGACACTTTTTTGTTGGCAAATTATTGTAGTTATTTCATACGCCTCCCAGATTATTATCGGCAAATCAATATAAATATTTCTCAACCACCTTTTAAGAAAGAGTGAGAGAGACTTAAATCAAGATTATTATACTTTTTGCATATTGATCTATTTCAATAGCTCTTAAGTAAACATATCAAACATTATAATAATTCAATTATCATACTGTGGTATATCCATAGATCCTGCTAGTTATTATTATTATTATTATTATTATTATTATTATTATTATTAGTAGTAGTAGTAGTAGTAGTAGTAGTAGTAGTAGTAGAAGTGAATTTTTAACAGTGTTAGCTAATGGTCTTTCACTGGAATCTGAGAGATACATTGTCCCTTCGGGTCTTCAGAACTCTTCTCAGTATTTTGATAATGCTGTGTTGCGTATGGTCTCGATTCTTCGTCTGATCTTCATTTGCTTCAGTCTCCTTTTTCCCCCACTTGGGGACCGGTACCAACTACAAATAGTATCTCCATAACATGCATGTTCCACAGGTTTTTCAGTTCTCTGGAAAGTTTTAGGTACTTGTCTAACATTTCGTTTTTCTATTCACTTTGTGGTCAGCCGAAACGACAAAATGATGAGTTCTTTTCTTCTCAATAATTAACTCTAGGCCTGGTTTCTGGTCGCAATTGAGTGATTACCTTGTATCTCAGAGTCACAAAGGATCTTGGAAATTTATTTTTCTCGTATGTCATTTATTTGTCAGTGCGGTCAAATTTCAATAGTTTACACATTTCCCAGTAGATTACTTTTCCACCTAGTCAGACCATGTCTTTATTATTATTATTATTATTATTATTATTATTATTATTATTATTATTATTATTATTATTATTATTATTATTATTATTCAACTCCTTGCAGTTTTTCACATTAATATAAGCTAATAGAATTTCCCTGTGGTATGAGTGAGAGCAAGTATCTCAGTTCTCAATGA
Organism: Doryteuthis pealeii; assembly: GCA_023376005.1. Lineage (NCBI taxonomy): Eukaryota > Metazoa > Mollusca > Cephalopoda > Myopsida > Loliginidae > Doryteuthis > Doryteuthis pealeii. The sequence goes on from CM042148.1 coordinate 3,470,046, forward strand.
CTCTTCTGAGTAATCTAGCCGATTTCAGCAATGTTATGGTCTGGATGGTCTCTATTCTTCC